>DWNE01000108.1:0-38641 GCA_018249875.1 Cecropterus toxeus
AAAAAATATTGTAACTGACAATTTGTAAGTGCCCCCGTAGGCCTATGCAAAATAAAGACATTTCATTTCATTTTATTATACAGGTAAGGCAAGTATTATACGGTTTATATATAAGGCGACCATCTTAATCCTTAGAAATAGAAACGCATCTGTGATCGACTTTAGATAGATCTACATAAAGTTATTTACAGATATCCATGGGCGGCAGTGACCACTTACATCATCAGTTGGGCTGCATCAGCATCAGGTGGACTGCATGCTCGTTTGCTACTTCAGTCTTAAAGATAAAAAAAAAAAACCTGACATATTACTTAGTCCTCAAAAACTACAATGCCTCAGTTACATCCCTAGAAATTATTATACTATTTGAGGTTCGGTTAGACTCTGGGGTTAAATAACTCCAGCTCCATCCCGAACACACAACTCGCCTGAAGCTGTCGGTACCCCGTGAGATTACTATTGCGCGGAGTGCCGACAAATGGCATCCAAAGGAGCACTAAGATGGAGTTTTACCCGGTAATCCATAACCTTTCCACTTGTCTCCACGACTGGAAATGCTATGATTACTATCCTAACGTAAAAATAATGATAAGAAACTCCTTTCAAATCTGTGGAATCAGACCTTGGGTTTCCCTCGAAACGGAAAAGTTAGTGGACACGGGTTAGTGGACACCCAGTGCTGACTGTTAGACCTTGCTAGGCCTCCGAAGGGGTTTTAATCTTATCCGACGCAAATAGTAACCGACAGCTTAGCGGGCAACATATACAATTTAACTACTATATATCACTCATCCAACTCACAAGCAGTTATAAACTTCGTATATTAGTTATAGTCTACACAAGCTGTAGGGCTACACGATTCATATGAACTCCATTTGAAGTCTGCAACTTGTAGCCAACAGCATGGCTGAATATTAACTGCACGAGCATTTATTCTGTAAAGTTGTGCGGAGGAAAATTGTATGCCACTTTGTTTATTCGACGGCGTCCAAATAAGGGTTATGTTTTTGGAACGTTTGTATGTTTGTTTATGTATGTCCATTTTTTTGGCACGCGCTACAGCCTAAATGGCTTGACGGATTGACGATGTACATATCAGTAGAATCATCTTAATTTACAGTGACATAGGTATATAATAGCGCCTGCAAATAGGAGAAAAAGGGAGATGGAGACGACCTTTTTATTGGCACGACAATATGGGCATTAAATTTTAAGCAGTCACGTTTCTTATTTTAATATTTAACAATGTTACTAGTTAATGCAAAATCCCTCGAGTGGAAACGAGGCGAATATAGATTTTAAGGAAATGTAAATGTAAAGTATTATATGTGACTCGATAGCCTTAAACATGACACAATAAAACCTTGTGGACACAAGGATAAGGCCCCGGAAAGTCGTTCCCTTGAACAGTCACGTTCTAGTTCAATTTTCCTTCAGACTTGAGAAATTTCCTTGACCTGGTTGAAAATTTTACGTTGTAGACGGCCTCGTATGTTCGAGTAAGAGTTTGTTATTAATTTCTCTTTGTCCATTAAATAAAAGGAAGTTTAACCATGTGTTAATAACAGGAAATTGGTGAAATTCCTTGTTGTACGAAGTTCGATGTCTTCGAAATAATATTACAAAAATAACTTTTAAATTTCGAAGCTAAGGCATCGCCATAACCTGCACCTGTTTCTTATTTAGAATAATACCAATATATAAATATTAGTTTAAATAATAGCAATTAATAAAATTGTCTTTTTAGAGGTTTAAGCATAAGGTAAGCCATAAATGACGCGGTCCACCTTAATCCTCCCTCTACAGTACCATGTCACGATGAACTTTAAATAGAGTTTTTTAGACTTGACAAATGACAACAAGTCACAAATATACAAGTCGTTATTAAAGTAGATTTTAAGAAAATGTACGTAAACTTACAAATGAAACATCAGTCGGATAGGAAATACCTTTTTGCAACTCATATGAGCTAAAAATACTCAGTGGCCTCATTTTAAAGTACATTGCAATATATTGCGGAAAACGAAATCAAAAACGTTAAATGTACATTTGCAATGTATGGACAAGAATAATGATTGTTTTGAAAAAACAAGTCAAACTAATACAAGGGTACAAAATTAAACGCAAATGTTCAATTTTGTAAATGACACATTTGTCGGTAATTACTGTAATTAGCATCATCATTAGCATTGGTTATGACTTCATTATTGATGTCACGGTTTTAGAAAATTTCATTGCGTTACATTACTTACTCATAAATACTAATATTAAGATTTATGACTCACATGGCTAAACCATTTAATGAACGCAATTAAGTGAACATAAGTAGAACAAACACATCAGTCTCCTAAAATAGGTACTTATTCACGACACCAAAAATTAAAAAAACACCCAATTAAAAAAAAAATAACGCTAAGACAAATTAACACAGGGCCTTTCACACGAAAGTACACTTTATCCCAAAATATTTAGTGATCTAGAGTAAAATTAGGAAAATTAAGTCGGTCAAAGAGTGGACGCTTAGTACATAATAGGGTTAGTTTAACTTCTTTGGGTAGAGAGAGCTTACTTCTAGCTTACTAAAGTTGCAAAAACTACTTTTCGCAAAGCCATTGACGACCCCTATTGAGGCCACAGATAGAGAGCCAGATTGTTTTATTGCTAGATTGAATAATAGTAAAAAATCCCACGTAAGCTTCAATGTTTACAATATCGATGCAACAAACAAATAAAGAACGTAAGCATAAAGGTTGACGCAAAGAGACTTGCGTGACAAAGTACCCCGTTCCCTGTAAACAAAACCGGTCAACAGGTGGATATTTTGAATAATTAATGATCCGGAAAGTTCCAAGCCTAACGAGATGACGTGTCCACAAACGGCAGAGGTCAGTTACTTCAGTGGGGCCATTAAGAAATGGCTTAGTGATCGGCAGCTGGAAAGGTAAGCATTGGCTTCATCTATCCTGACTAAGTGAATGAGACTCAAGTCTTATTGAAAAGACTTGAGTCATTTTTAGTGAGTCACGACTCGCTTAGTCTTGTAAGTCTCGAATAATACGACTTAAGACTAAGTCAAAGTATTATTATCTTAAGACTGATTCGTATCTACCTTAAAATACTTTAAATGATGCGTTGATATACACAGGTATCGTTAATAATTCTATAGTAGACTTAAAAACTATATAATTAACAAAGAAAAGATGTACGCGAATTAATTTTGGCTTAAACGACATACGTAGGAGTAGTCGCGTACGAATCGTTAAAACGAATCGTACGCAAGTCCTAAGGATAAAAGGACTCAACAACTAAGTCTAAATTTTAAAGTAGTCTTGTAAAATTTATTTTCTTATTAGACTTAAAGAACGCATTCAAGTAGCAATCATGCCGTGTAGCTGATGGCAAGTAGTCACCGCCACCCATGGATATCTAACCAACCTCATAGAAAAGAGGTGTTCTGCCTGAAGTCAATCATAGATACTTTGCTACTCCTGTGGACTGAGATGGTAGCGTCGTACTTATATAAGTTAGCTGACAACCACACCCTTCCGCTTCCAAACGCAAGAATTGCTTCACGCTAGAAGTAAGTGTCGCCCTGTTACCTCCACGGTCTAACCATGTTCGTTCTACCACCAGTCCAACAAACGGACTTGTCCCAAACGTACAAATCACACAATTACTACACAAGTTTGTTACCGCCGCTGCATAGAATGTACCCGTGCATTATTTCTCCGAGAGTCCTTGATATTGGCGCGGTAAAACATACCGTATTATTCAATATAATCCTATATGTTTAAACAAATCATAAATAAAGTTGTAAGGTATCTGCTTAACATTTAAATATTCTAAGTTACGTGTTATTCGCCTATGATTTAAAAATAACGTCCGTATTCCGAGATATGCTTAGTTGCACACGAAAACCCCTCTATACAAATTTCATCCGTCACACCAACCGGCTTATTTTGAAAACACCTACGTTGATTTTTACAAAATCTACACATATAAATAGAGGTATTCACGTGGAGTTACATGGGTTACTTTATACCCTAAAATCATCTAGGATTGATCTAAAAAATGGAAAATAATTTACTGTAGCATGAGCCTGTTCACAAATTCCATGTAGATTGGGAAGTCAATTCAGGATGATGACTTCATGAGACAAGGGTAATAACCATGATTCAGACATGTCAGAACGTTTTTAATACCCAGAGAATTGTGAGTCAATGGCGAAGTCAATATGACATCACGCTCGCTATTAACGTATGAATGTTACCGAATTCGTAACCCATTGGCGTAACGATTGCATTTATACTTTATCGTCATACTTGGGTGATAGTTTAATAAAAAATATACTAAGTAGAAAATTAAAATAAATTCAGTAGTGTTAATTGGTACTATAAGCTGTCTAGGAGTCTCATTTAAAACATACTAAAGAGGTTCCTTTTTTAATCTGAACCCATTTTCACAGCCGAAGAAAAGTAAAAAGGACATAAGGGAAGTACATCTGTGAGGTTCTTAAATTACCTATAAAAATGTACATCGAAAACAGATAAGCTTTACTACTCACTGTTCATAAATATAATATGTACATGGAAGCTCTACTTGCGTACTGAGCATTATTCATAAATTAAATAAAAATGATTTTTTGCTTGTCTGTACAAAGATTATATTTTCAAAATCATACTCTAGACTTGAGTAGAGGATTGAGAATAAGTAAAAATAAAATTTTCTATAATTTTGAATTTTTGCCTATCTCCATGTATGATCTATATGCATCTAACAAATACTATAAAATTTAATTTAAAGGATTAGGAATATATTTATTAAGTATCCCTATATTTCGATTATTTTCGTTATTCAGATGACATTAAATATTTATTCCATTAAATTCATCTTCTACATGAAAAGTTAGTACAATTTAATGTTATGTTTATTTCTTAAACGCAGGCCAGAGCTAGCCTAACAAAATGTTCCACGAAGGTTCCACGCGTTATTTCAAGCGGCAAAACCACATTAAAATCCAGAACACTTTTTACACGATAAAGAAACAAAGCTGTAAAAATATCAATAGCAACTCGGCCAGGCAGTCCATTTTAAATTTTATAATATCTGATGAAAGAAAATATTTTAGTCAACGTCAATAAAAGGTCATTCTACCCTATTTTTTATGAAATGAAAAGAATGTATTGTTCATTACTCTTTCCTTGTCACTCACAGCTCATTTTTAAAAGAGTAAAAGAGAAAGTAAAATTGTAGTGTACTATTATTTCTATTTGGCTTCATTTAATGAAAGCTTTCGTAATAAACTTGCCAGTTAGCTTATCAAGCTAATTGTAAGACATGAACAATACCTTTTATCTTTTTAAAACCACTTGTTGTGCCAGTACAGTCAGGAACAAAAGTACCGCTTAAAAAATGTATTTTAGACAAAGAATTTGAAAGGACGGCCTCATTGTTCACGGTTGAAATAATTAACGATAACGCATCGAGTACAACAGCAAAGAAGTATAAAAAGTGCATCTGTAATTGGTACTTCTAACAAAATGCCGGCCACGTAGGGCGCTGGGCTTCACTTGGCTGACCACGGTACCTCCGGAACCGGTTATTACGCCCTTTGAGTAACTCACCGCGACCACCAGGTTGAAGAAGAAAAGCACATATTTCACAAAACTCGTTCCACACCCCATTTTGAAAGCACTGCAAGTCACACAGAACTCCACAAGTTAGCCACACACGAATTTACGTTTGCTGTCAGCGACACGATAACCTTCCGACACAGCCTGTAGAAAGCGACTAATGAAAATAAACTGAGATCGCGATGGCGACGCCCCCCTCCCGCGCGTTTCATGAATCGTGACCCCTCAGCCCCTCACCTCATTCAACCTACTTGCTGTCTCGTTCTTACATAAGAATCATGCATAAAAGCTATCTCTCTCGTAAGCATCTCATCTCAATAGGATTTTTTATCAAAGCAAAATGGAACTTGCCTATGTCAAAGTACAATACAATACTAAACACTCGATAATCGCGTTGCACAACTTACACATGAGAAAAATATTTTTAAGCTTTAAGCTCTACTATAGTAACTGCACATATTTATAGAGTACTTCGTACGTGTTTTAATTAGAATTTCGTGTTTGCAGATTATGATTGTGGATTTTAATTAAAATATATTGAATTAGACACCTATTGGCTTGAGGAAAAGCTGTAATGTGTTCATCTTTACTTACATGTATAAAATCAATAACATTATCTATTCGAATATCGTCCAGAATGATAATTTAATGTTGACTTTATAAGATTGGAAAATTAGCGTTATAAAATTGAGTTCATGACTAAATTAATAACATTATTATTTATTATTCAAATTATTACGAATAATAAAATTTTTAATTTTATATTATAATGACAAATATCGTTAATCAGTCATTTGAATTTGTTAATATGCCATAACAGGCATCCTAACAAACATAATCGATTAAGATAACCTTATGAAATTGATTTAAAAATATAACGATTTAATTCTGATTCATTGTAAAATTAAATTCCTATCCTATATATCCTTATATGACGAAATTTAGAGCGATATTTTGACTTCTTTATTTTAGAAAAAAGGTAGGTATATATGATAGTTTTTCGTAAAATCGGGTCACTGCAAAGTTATATTGATTATTTGGACACGACCTGTCAGGAGCGCATTCTGTTAGTGGCTAGATTTTATTTAACTTGGCTCCTATACTTCTTTTAGTGTTAGGTATATTTTAAAGTGAACGAAGAAACGCGAAATAATCGAAGCGTGATTATTAATAAAGGAGTAACTTGACGTCATATTTAATAATTAACAAGGCGTAAAATATTTAACCAGGTACCCAGGTAGCCCTTAGAGACTTAAAGGTCGTGTTGATTGAACCCTCGACGGGAATTGTTCACCGGCGCGACGCTAAAGTTTAATCGATAATCGTCCGCCAAATATGATTTCGTTTAATGTCCTCGTCTGGGGTCTGTTTCCACACCACTTATACGGCAGGATTTATACATTTTGCATGGAGAAACATTACCTGTATTACAATTTTTAACTAAGCATTCTTATGAGAGATAGCGACATTTATATTCACGTCTCTATACGGTCAGTGCCAGCCCGAGGTAAGTTTTATGATGAAGCGAGATTCAGTTACGGTGCCACCTTGAAATCAAAATAATCTTTGACACCTGTGTCTCTGCAATTTGACGAAAAAAAGTCATATCTAGATATACTGCCGCCGCCAAAATGGGCCACCGATTTTCATTTAAAGATTAACAAATTTTGGTGCCCCCAAAGACGTGCCTGAGGCGCCCTTAACGCCTGGTTATGCTGATTCGTTTGGCCGTAGGACCGGACCTGTGTACGCTATTGTATTATAATTCTTCATATATATTATTTAATAAATGGCTGCATCACAACTCTTGCCACAATTTTTATCTTCTAACAATAAAATAAAGCTTCTATGTTTCGGTTTAAAGAGCAAATCAACTAATTATTACGAATCGCTGCTCATTACGATACGGATAATTACTGCTTATTCGTCAGTACATATATCGATATATCTTATACCACATTGTTGCTAAATCTTTATTGAAAAAACCTAAGATCTATTAAAAAATAATGTTTCGCTATATTAAAATTTAGATGCTAAAGTACCTTGAGCTATTACTTTAACTGCAATACAATGTCACAAGACTTTAGTATCAATACAAATTGACTAATATTGACTATGACACCGAACAGCTTAAGCCAGTTGATTTATAAGTGAGATTTTCGAGATTTTTGGAACGTGCCTTAATCTTTATAAACCTATATGTTTTTTTTTAATAAAGAAGTAGTTTTACTACGTTACATCTTCACATATGAATGTTTCTAAATACTCTTCTACTGGACATACTATAGAGGAGGGATCAAAGTTTTTACGCAATAATTTAATCAGACTGGATCACAGCGCAGTGACCGGTTTTACCCAGTAGGGATATAGCTTGTCGTATCATGAATTCAATGGAACTAACGCTACATTGGTGATAGTGGATTAATCACGTAACGTTACCGAGAACGCAATGGAAACGTTGTAAACCTCGCAATGCAAGGACGAACCGCCACATTCCGGAGGATTAGGTCTCAGGGGAGATATCGATTCGCTCCCTTCGTATACGAGAGTACACTAGTACTATTGATGTGTGGGAATAGTGAATTTACGAAGGGTGTCTGGTTGTAATGAAAAATGTGTCTGGAATATCGTCTGAGGGTTGGGACAATGAAAGATAGTTGTGTAGGTATTTTATTTGTTTCATTTACAAAAGTTATTTCGTTTGAGTTAGGTCTATTAGTTGTTGCTAAGGTAGATGTAATTAAAATGTTTAAAATTAATTACGGTTGTTTAAAATTAATTAAAATTAATAAATTAATTTCGTAAAGTTTTGTGACCATTTAATCCTTATCAATCTATTACTAATGGCCAAGTATTGAAAAGCATGTTTCCGCATGACGATTTCCTTCAACGTCGAAATAGCGTTTAACTCCGGACTACCTAATAAAAAACGAAATTAATAGGGTTTATCACATCCTCTCAACATGGCAGCCACTTATTTAGTTATCACATTTGACTTCCGAACTTTACGTATATAGTAATATCAATATTTGCAATATTTAATAGTAAGTACACAAGCGTATTTTTCGTAAGATTTACTCCCAATAATACTGAATGGACCTGATTTGCCAACCGGAGGCACAAAGCTACCGACTACCACCATATATAAACTTATACCAATATAAAGTATGCTCAAACATTCTTATTTCGCTTTCAACACGCAAAAACTGCACACCGTGCCCTGACCATAAACAAGACAAAGGCAGCGGTGCTCAACTTTTAAGTATTCTGTAAGCGTCCACATGTTATCTTGCCAAGTCTCAAGTCATGCGTACTCTATAAATTTACAATAAGTCTGTTAAATTAGTCAGTTTTACTGGTTTAACATAACCACTATTGTGGACTATGATGTCAATTTTCAGAGATCATTAGAACCCGGAAATGGAACTTTATTAGTTGATAAAAATGCCTTTTGATTTAGTGCATAGCTCCCATTTAGTCTTTTTGCACAGAACTGACTCAATGATTTTTGTTACACTTAAAAACATATAAACATGTATATCGTTCAACCCGACCTTTGGACATCATCAGGAACATTGACATCAGAAATAACAGAAATTATGTATTTAGTATACTATATTATGTAATTAGGGTACTTCAGACATTTATTTTTAACGTGAATGAGAAACCTAATTAGACCATCGCGTTAGGTTCTGACAAGAGCAATCTAATTGCTAATTGGATGTACTCGTAAATTATTGCATTGATTATTATATTTGTGATTTTCACAGAAATCTCAATAAAAGTAAATTTTAACCATGGCATATATAAAGAAACTTTTCTCAGTAGTACACTGAATCACGTGCTGAAGGTTGAGAAGCATAGCGCAGAGAAAGTCGCGCCGGACGCACTCCATGGCGCCGTTGTACGCACTTACGTACGCACCACTTTCCAATAATTCGATTTGCCCCAGGCCTCCATACAATTTAATTACCTACTAGGGGATAATAGATGAAAGGACGATGTGTGCCAATGGGTTATAGTTTGCAACGAGTTTGATGGCATCCTGAGACATTACAGACTTGTGTTCTTCATTGTTCACGCGTGTTTTAGCAGAAATGTCAGAATTTGAATGTTCGATCATAACGTTTTAGGTATCTTTGGCGAACTGTGGAGTATGGTTTTGATTTCAAAAGCCACATGGCGTACCAATCATCATGTTTAAGTAAATATATTTACATACAATTTAAACCTAAAGTTATTAAAGGGGTGAAAAATATATTTTGATACAATTTAAAGCAGGTGGTAAAACTAGTGTATACTAGGCGGTGTGACAGAACCAGTGTAGTTCGACCGAGGAGGTACCACCGCCGCACCTATTTCTAGTGAAAAGGTGTGTACCTACTTGCATTTGAGGCGAACGTCCTAGTCGTCGGGAGTAGCAACACACCTGCAATCGACTTTAGATAGAACAATTGTTCTGTAGAAAGCAGCTTTAAGATGTTCATGGTCGGCAGTGACTACTTACCATTAGGTGTTCTGCATGCCCGTTTGCTACTTCAGCCTAATATAAAAAAAATCCTAAGATAAAATAATAATTTAAGTACCTAGTCATTTACTTAATTATCTTGTTGTCTTTATTAACAATTATTACAACTTAAACCGAATTTTTATGCAATTTAAAGGATGATGGAAATCAACAAGTTTTGCTTGAATAGCTTATGTTTTCCAGGAATCCAACACAGTCCTGTAAAAAAAGGTCAGCATAGTGATCGGTGACTGTTCGCCAAGAAGTTCGTACCTTTACTAAATCAAGCTGTTCAACTTTATCTAAAGGTCATCTTTTCATGTAAACAAAGAAATAGTACTATGTATGTATATTGATCATAAATACTTTGAGGGGAGAATCCCTATTTTATTCATGATCCATCCCCTTTGACCTTCGGGAGTCTGGCTGGGCGCCAGCTCACTGTTTATGCTTCCTTATAGAAGGGATAAATCTTCCCAGCCCATTTCTGCGACGCTCTTAACATCGACAAGTATTGAAGGTCAAAGTAATAGTAACCTATTTTCTCCGATATTTCCACGTTCAGCATATATTTTATTATGTAATGGGTACTCACGTTAAGTGCTTTTATTACCGATATTATTAATTAACCGCCTGTCGTCAGTATCCATTTCGTAGTAAAATGAGTCAATTCCATAACAATTATTAGTCTAAAATCATTATTAGGTGAACATAGTTTCAATCTACATCCATCAGCCTGCCGAGATCCACTGCTGGACATAGGCCTCCCCTAAATGGCGCCACTCCAACCGGTCCTGTTCCTTAAGAATCCAACGGTCTTCCGTTGTCTCCTTTAGATAGATTTATTTTATAACAATGAAGACTGGTCACCATCACCCATCTGTAACCAACGTCACGTAGAAGACGACGTTGTTCCTGAAGTCAATTACATATGATTACCACTCCTGAGAACTAAGATGGTCACCTGTCCTAAGACATTCTTATCCTTCCGACGAAACGCATGAACTGCGCCACATTAGAAATTGGTGTGGTGATGCTACCTCCTCAGTCCGTACTTATTCTACCACTTGAATAGTTAATGAAACAATACTTACACAATTATGCTCATTTAGATGTAGGCAGACTAAAAAAATAAGGAATCTATTGAAAAACAATACGGCATTTAAGTATAGAAATACTCACAGCATCTTTACGACCATGATGCATTGATTTTTGGTTGACTCGATGACTTCGTCAATTAAGGTTGGCCAAAATGTAGAAAAGAGTGGTAGTGGATGCATTGGTTCGAGTATAAAGGAAAAATGTAATGATGAATGTATAGCTCTAGTTTTTTTTATAACGACAATTTCAAATTTGGTAATATTGACATTAGTGACAACGTATCTGTGTGTTTAACTAATACAAGTTGCGGAATATATAGGTATAAATCTATACATATATGTGTACCAATTGTACCCAGCTTTTTCTTATATGAAACCGATAATGAAGATTTTTATAAAAGCGCACTATCAAATACTTAATCATATGCGATAAAAATATAAATGAATAAAATAATAAATACCTGCTATTCCCTTAAAGGATTTTGCCTTATATTACCTTTTCAGTGTAATTAGAGAAAAGTGCATATACTTCTGATATACACAGAACTGAAAGTTTACATACTACAGTGGCATAAATTTACATTCAGATATATTAAGTTTACAAGAAATAAAACATATAAATGGCAGTTAAATTGTTTATTATCCACAATACAAAAGTGTTATAAAATATCTACTCTACAAGAAATACATCTTCAGAACCTTATTTCTACAATCACACAACCAAACATCACTAGGAGGTTCATTACAGGCACAAATTATTGCTAGATGGAGAAGCTACACAGAAGAGACATCGGTTGAAGCAGGTCGAGGAATACAATCAGTACACACATTTTATTACATTAAGTAGCGTCGTAGAAAACAAATAAAAACAACGCAACGTAAACCGCACGAACACGGTGTAACGCGGACGGTTAACTCCATTTTCGCACGACGTCTCTTCTGTTTACTACTGTTACTCTTCTGTTTACTACGAACTTGCTGATATTTGGAAATATGTACAATTTTGATACTTCCACGATCATCTTCTACGAACGAACAAAAAGACAAGGCTGGCGATTTTCATCGGAGCGGAAACGTGAAGAGAAGAAACCATGACGGTTTTGAAAAAACTAAAACTTAAAGCTCCCTTGCCTTAAAAGGTATTAAAGGGGCCGATGGGCGATACTATCCAAAACCATCATTTTATTACACATTTTTATTAGAAATCCTTTGTTCTTCCAACAAAATAAGTCGAAACATTTTCTCGTGTGAACCAAATAAAATAATCTTTTCCATCCAAAATACATAAAACCATATTGTTTATCAATGGACATACAAACGCATTAAAATATATTGTAAGGTATAAAATACTGTTTCGTTGTATATTGACACAATTAAATAACATCATATAAAAATAGGGGTAAAGTTTGGAACACATAAAATTGGTCTTATGTTAAGCTTGGAGTATACAAAACATGTAGAAGACGCCTATAAATATGTGTGCACCTTAAAGTACTTCGTAAAAATATTCACTGTTCAGGAAGCAACTGACTCGTTATTGGGATGCACAACAACAGTTTTTTTTTAATAACACATCAAAAGTGATTATTGTCCTTAACTTCTATAATTAGGCCTAACCGGGATTGGAATTCTCTTAAGAGGAGAGTAATGTTTTTCAAGCGTATATGTATGTATGTTTGTTTGTATGTATGTCCATTTCTTTGGGAGGCGTTACAAACCAAACGTAGAGAAGGATTGTAACATATGACATATCATTAGAATCGTCTCAGTTTGGTAATATCGTATTTTAGAACGTTCCAACCTAAAAAATAGTGTCTGCGATCTACATACGTTTCGCATTAAGGTAGACAATGATCAGTTGGTCTGGTGGTATGTAACCGATTCCAAAATCCAGATTCGTTAAAGAAATTAAATATCAGTTATGGGTTATCTTGCTTTTTTTCTATCTTTGGAACCGAGCGACCCAAACGCAAAATTCAACGACTTGAGTATTGTCGTAAAAACATCAATTATTTAAAGACGTCATCAACATTTCTATATTTCTTGGTGAAACATGAATCACGTTAGCTCGACTTTTTTATGTTCCCTTGAAACAATTATTCTGTATGTTTTCGGCCATCATTTCATAATAAATACCTCACATTGCGGTCAAAAACGAACAAAAAACTTGTAGTGTACATTGAAATGTAACTATGGGCAAAATCATAAACAATTGTTTTGTTGAAGAAACAAGTTACAGTCATACTAAGGATAAGGGATTCGACGATAATAAAATGCCGAAGTAATAAATCCGGATAGTTACATCGTTAGGTATGTTATTATGTAAGACATGTGTGCGTTGTGCATGCTTCGATAATTACTTTATTATAATTTGTGACAATAAATCTTGGTACATCAATAAACAATTAATAGATGCCACAGATTCATTATTTATAATAGGAAATACGCTATAAATTCGTATTAAATAGTCTTTTTTACGAAAATAATGCATATTACCAGTAACGAATTCAATATTATATTTTAGAGCCTTTTAATTTATAATCGAATGTTGAGATCAACTTGAAAGTATTTTTATGAGATGAAGTGGGAAACAAGCATGCGGTCTACCTGATGGAAAGTGGTCGCTGCCCACTGCCCATGGACATTTGTAAGCAACTGCTTATGGATCAGGGATTTTATGTAAAGTCAGTCATAGATGCTTTGCTTATCCCGAGGACTAAAATGGTCGTTTAATGTGTAAGTGAGCCGACAATCACTACTTAAAGCTAGAAAAAGGTGTAGCGATGTTACCTACCAGTCCCCAGCTAAATCTGTTACCAAAAAAGAGAAAATTGTCAATGTAACTACTCAATGTAATTAAACCATTAAAGTCTTTTTAACCCCATGCGTACTTTATCAAGAATTTTAATTAATACAACGCTAGTAAATATTGAAATTGAGTATTATTTTCATTTTAGACGAATATGATGAATAAACAATGACTATGTTTTAGTGTAATTTCAATGATTCATATTTTCATTATTCTAGGGCATAAGGAAAATTATACCAACGTCATTTAACATAAATATCAAGTACTTCATAGAAGTTTCCATTATTGTGATAAATAAGTATATCCATTACTGTCAATATGCAAGAATTATCGATTTTACTATAATACTAATTAGTATCTACATGGCAAAACTTTGCAGAAATCATTTACACTTAGAAATTATTATCCAAATCATATTAGAACTTAGACAAATTACCATTGTTCTATGAAGTAATTAAGTTAGATAAGTAGCTACTTATATTCTTTGTTAATAGCGTATTGTTCTTAAAAGTATTCAAATGTTTATAGACAATGATAATTAATTTCTATATCGACGAATGTCATATACACACCATTGCCCTTAAGAGAAGAAACGCCATCCCAGGGCTAATCTGCTGAGAAAAATTAATCCACTACCAGACAGACCTGAAGGCCAGACCCTCACAGACTGCTAATGTTCATCATAATATAGAGAATTTCCTTCTCCTTCCTCCTATCCGTATGATTTCTGCAAAGTCTCACAACTCTTAAATCTAAACCTAATACTTTGGCAAGGTAGCCGCTGGAGCGGTTGGCGCAAGAAGAGAGTCATCCGGAGCTGCGAAGGTGGCTTCCCTTACGGAGGCGGAATGCCTGATGGACGCACGGCGTCTTTCGCGTATCGCATGCGCTAAGAAGAACGTGCAGAATATTCCAGTACTCTGCAACAAAAAAACTGATGTTAGACAGACCTCTGACTGACCTCAGACGCAGCTCTTAAGACTCCAAGTCTTAAGCGCTGCTGTTTTAAGTAAGTCCCAAAGGGTAGCAATACATTTCGGTTTAAAGATCTTTATTCCTCAAAAGACATTACATCACTTGTTTGAGAAAAATAATAATTTTAAATAATAACATTATCCCGATGTTAATTTTAATTAGTTTGGGTTAAAACTCATAGATAGACAGACAAATTACGAATGAACTCAAGTAATATCAAATTCTTTTAAACTTAAATTTAGCCGAAATAAAGTCAAAATCAAAATTAGTCATTACCAGAATACCATGTACAGACAATTAGAAAAAAGTACCTTTTTAACCGACTTCTTAAGGAAAGGTTATCAGTTTTCCTATGTATATATGTATTTTATTATAAAGTTACATCAAAATGGTTTTAATATTATTTTTCCCCAAAATGTTTTTTTTAAATAGAGGCTTCTTTTTATATTTTCCATATAAGTTAACGTTAGGATATCGATATTTAGGAAATAGATACTAATACGATATTATATCATATACTTTATCATATCTTGTCGTTATCTGTTTATTATTTATATTTTTCGTATTAGCTTGGGTTAGGATATCGATATTTAAGATATGGATACTATTTGATAATTTAATTATATATAAATAACATATTTCATATTGCTCCCATCAGTTTCCTACTTTTATATTTTCCGAATAAGTTTAGGTTAGGACTTTGGTATTTAGTAATATCTTATTGTATATTTTTCTATATTTTTTATATTGCCCATATTAGCTTTGACAACGATATCGATATTTAGTATATAGATAGGGTAACGATATTTTTTATAATTTATCATATATTGTTAATATTGTTCTGTGTATATTTTGATATTCGATTATATTAGACTAGATCGATATTGATATATAGATATAGATAGTGTTGCGATATTTTATATAGTTACATATATATATTTAATATCACAGTATGTCACGCAGTGCCTGCTTGCTATCACACTTTATCATATCATAAAACACCTTTTAAATGCATGAATAAAGATATTATTAATGTCTAAGAAACGCGTCAAAAAACACTTATTAATTTAAACTTCATTGTACTTCAAGTGAAACTTTTAAATTGTGATTTGAAATTCGATGAAATCAAAATGCGTATGAAAACAGTTGTCTACATCTAGATGGCGCTGTACGCCTTCCTGAATCTCGCTAACGATTTTAGTTCGTCGCTCGTAAGCTCAAGTTTGGTAGATGCGTAATAATTATGATCAAGTTTCATTTCTGCCGTGTTAATTGCATATTTATGTTTTTAGGGTTCCTTACTCAAAGTGTAAAAACGGAACCCTATTATTAATCACCCTATTTCTAATCCGCTGTCCGTCTGTCTGTCACCAGGCAGAGATTTCACAGAGGACGTCTATCTGTGCCGCTGAATAACAACATAATTGTATCTATTTCCTAAAAAAATCAAGTGATTTAAATAAAAGCCACAAGATTTCTTTATCGGAAAGATAAAATTATGTTGTTATTTAACATCCTCCGTGCTTTAATCAAATCACTTTGGGAATTGACCAAATCTAGAAAGAAAGAAAGAAAGAAAAAAAGAAACGCTTTTATTTGAAAGTTATAGGAAAAAAACGAGCATATACGATATAATGTAATTTTATGGCGTTTATCATAGCTTTCAGTTTCATCAATTTAAAATCAAAATTCATACTTAAGACAGAACAAACTCGGGTTACCTAGTTTCCTACAAGAAACAGCAAGAAATAGCGTTTTTTGTATGGGAGACCCTTTAAAATTTGGTTTTAATTTGTTTTTGGTATCTGTTGTTATGGCGGCAACAGTAATGCATAATCTGTGAACATTTCACCTGTCTAGCTATCATGGTTCATGAGATACAGCTGACAGACAGACGATCAGACAGACAGCGGAGTGTTAGTGATAGGGTCCTGTTTTTACCCTTTGTGTACGGAACCCTAATAACCGCATATCGTGAGTTCCCGTTGCATATAAAAATGTTGCATATATAAATTCCACGATTAAATGAATAATATTGAGTATGAACTTAATTGATATTTAACGTGAATTTTAGTGTACTTTTTGATATTTAATACGACTATCTAGTCATTATAGTATCTTTGTTCTATATGAAGGTCAGACGCTTTATTCTACTAACTTTATATCGAAACTTTTTATATAACTTTACAAAGGACAAAACTTGTTTATTAAAGTCATTTTTTACAATAAAACGTTTTAAATATAATTTTAGTTATGCCTTTATAAAGGACAGGACGTTTTTATTCATTAAAGTATTTTTTTCAACGAAATATTTGTTACATTACGATTGGGTAATATATTCATTTTATCTGAGAAAAAACAATTAATGTCAAACACAAAAAAGTACATACTCATGAAATCATCGTTTCCAATGTGATATAAAAATATAACATAATACAAAATTAATGAATAATACATACAATTCTCGACGCGGACAGATTAGAATTTGTATTTCGGATAACTTTAGGATAAAAGGTATAAAAAAGATAGATAAAAAAAAATATTGTATATTCCAGACTCATTTCGGATGTTTGTAGCAACTTGACGAAAACTGGTTATGAATAAATTGTAGGAAAGTATTTTTGGATAATTTCTGTCCTTTTTGAATGAAAGTAGTTTTAAAAGTACTATGAAGGATATCGTACCTTTCCAGTATAATTCAATAATATTTTGATTTGACATTTTTGAAAGATAATTATTTAGTAGAATAAAGCCTGTCTAAATCTTTAAATACAAATAGCTTTTCTCTAATCAGTCAACGGCTTATCAACAATATTTTTATTTCAATACAATTGAAAATATAAAATATGAATACATTTGATATTTTTATAAATTGTTGATAATCTTTAATGGGAGCATTTATAGACAGGACAAAAACAAATATCTATATGTTAATCTATATCTAAATTTAAAACATTGGTCTAATTTATACAATGTCCTTTGAAAAAATGCGAAATGTCCTTTAAAATTCCACCTGAAACCTTAAATATTTAATGTCCTTTAGGAAACCATCCTTGTATTTACAAAGCCTGTGTACAAATGCTCCTATCTGACAAAATATGCTTATTTTTTTAAACCATATAATACTTAAGTTACAACGCGCTAAAAATGCAGTAATATATTCATAACGGTAATTATCATTACATTAATTTCCATAGCCATTTAATAAAAATCGAATAACCAATCATATATAACCATAGTCATCAACTAATAACTATTTTTATAATATAACTACAATCATTCAAATAACTATTTTAAACTCTTTGAATGCAGCATTATAGTTATAATACCATACAATGATTTATTAATTTCAAAGTATCAAAATATACATAAATTAATTTAACAAATATGTGGATATAAAAACATAATTACTAATGAAAATATACGAATTTAATTTAAAAACACAAAATTAAATTTCTGAATATGATATTGTTATAAAAGTGTAATAATAGGTCATATTTTTTTCCCTGCCTTTACGAAGGACATGTTAAACGAATCTCCAATAATATATTTTTTAAATATTTTTAACAATGTTGCCAAGTGTAAATTTAACTGAAAATTGAGTCTTTTTCTTTTTAAATTAAAGTATACATTTATTTATTCAAATTCTTAGAAGATTCAGCCAGAAAAAATAATGAGTAACTTAATTAATTTACGTCGAATGAAAAATCATTTTTATAATGTCTAAAGATGAATTCTTTGATGAACAACTAAAGATGAATGAAAGTTACATTTCATTCCTTCATACAATTATGCGCACATTTTCTGTATAAGTTTTTCGGAATTTCATCAGGATTCTTGCTATATTCTTTCGGAACACACATTACATGTGTACCAAAAATTAATGTTGCTTAATTGAAGCATTAAAAAAAAACGAATCTGCTCATTTTTTGTGAAATTTAACATAATTTCCTGACCAAAACTAAGTTACTTAGGAAAGTACAAATGCTAAGTAAAAGGCATATCGCTATGAGAACTTAAGGGATTAAACTCAATATTTTCGAAAATTGATTGATATGATATTGTCTACCGTCTAGCCCTAGCGAATTAAAACAATTTCGTGCTAGTAGAGGACAAACATAAGCGTTACGTCCTTTTAATAACTGCGCTTTAGCGCGTCCATTAATCACGTGATGTTTTTTCGTCACTTTTAACCCCCCCTCTACTCCCCCTTAGTGATATATGATGAGGTTAAATACTACCTCCTCCTCCCCCTATATGACGTGAATTAAGCACTTACAAAGAATCTTAATTTTTTTACAGACATGAAAACAAGAAACTTAACGCCGTTTTCGGTTGAGTAATCGCGCGTTGGCCGAAAAAATAAATGAATTTGGCAAAGCACTACCGTGCTTTTCGATAAAAGAATCTACTTTTTTTTAACTGACATAAAAATAACAAATTTAACGCTGCTTTTCAGTTGAGTAATCGCGCGTTTGCCGAAAAAATAACTGCACGTGATATTACTAGACTCCCCTCTCCCTTGTAATATTTCATGATTTTTTATGGGTCCTACCTCTTTTGAGCCTCACGTGATTAATGGACAGCAGAAGTCCTCAAAATGCGAAAACATTTTAGAAATTTTTAAAGATTCTTCCCCCTCTTTCGAGCCTCACATGATTATTGGACAGCAGAAGTCCTCAAAATGCGCAAACATTTTGGAATTTTTTAAAGATTCTTCCCCCTCTTTCGAGCCTCACATGATTATTGGACAGCAGAAGTCCTCAAAATGCGAACACATTTTATAATTTTTTGCAATTTCAAATTAGATCCCTTTATTCTCATCGTGCGCTATGAATTATATCTCCAATAAATTTATTCGTATGAGGTTTTATATTGATCTCGATTGATATTGATATTGATAAGTGCCTATTTGAACCAACGCAGTGCAGGATAGACTTGTCTACGAAGGTCATTTATCAGTATAAAATGTTTAGTAAAACATTTAGTAATAACTTACGGGCGTCGGATCTTATGCAACGTTACTCGCCGAACACTGACGAATACACACGAATACTATGTACATAACCTCTCGCCACGATGCGTAATGTTATCAGGGATGTGAAAACATAATCGATTATTCTAAAAAGGGTTTTTTTAGAATAATCGATTTTTAGAAATCGATTTCTTGACCTTAAATAATCGTTTTTTTATTTATTTTGATTTTTTTCCCTAGCTTAGAATTACTAATAAGATTATTTATTTCGAAGTTTATAGATATTGCCGTTTTTTTGGTCGTCAAGTTACATATTGTCCACATTGCCGTTTTTTTTGGTCGTCAAAATTGAAACCAAAAAAATAATCGTTATTAAAAAATAGATTATTTTTTGCAGAAACATCGATTTCTGGATAATCGATTATTTGATTAACATAAAAAATCGACTATTATAAAATCGATTTTTGCCCAGCCAAGTCGCATCCCTAATAGTAATCATGGCTAACGTGCGCGGAGCCGCAGGAAAAAGTTAGATTTTAATATTTTTTTAAAATGTTATTGATGTTCTATATTACATACCATTACCGTTTACAAGACCTTTGGTTTTTATAACATTGCCACTGGTATTTATAAAAACCCGCGTGGACCGGTCACCATACCGGTCTGACACGCAGTGGGTCCATGATGAGTTTAGATTTCTGTTCTGGGTCTAGGTGTTTGTGTATTCGTCTTTGCGTGTCCATGGCACCCACGACACAATCGTTTATGTTTATATAAATCTTATATTTGGTTCAATTGGAACATTATGAAAATTATTTGTTTACATCTTAACCGGCAATATTTTATTTGGTTTGTATAAAAAATATTTCGTATAACACGAGAAGTCCAAAAAATATCATTACGGTGGGGAAGTTGCCAAAAGCTGAAAGTTGAGGAGGAAAAATGTTACAGTCACGAAATATCTGTGAGCGAACCTCACGAGAGGTAAATGTATACCGCATACTGCCAATATTCTGTAATTGGAGCACTGGCAAAGAGAGAAAAATGTATCAACCGTAAAGAAATGAACTATGAATTTTCTTCATGTGCGTGAATATATGTGTATTTTTTGAGTTTCGTTCAAGTAAAATTGGTTTATTAGATAAAAAAGGGTTGTAAAATAAGTAACTCAAAAAAGTCTATGAAACTTTATGTAGAAAATGTGAAATGTAAAAAGCAAAATTAGTGTCTTTCTCCTTTAGTGCTTAAAATAAACTTCCTTACAAAGATTCAACGTTACCAGTGGCTTAAACTTCATTCTAATATATTAAAAAGAAAATTATGCGACTGACATAATACACGAAAACAATTTCCAAAAAGTAAATATCAAGAATTTTTTTCAAAAGGCAAAGAGTAAATTTCTTCAGGATAATGAAACTTAGGCGCCGGGTAGACAGAAGGTATAAAGCACGGAAATGCGGGTTTGGCATCGTGTTTATCCACATTTTATAGAAATGTCACGACATATACAGTTAAACGAGTAACATCGTTAAAAACATGAAAACAAATTGCTTCAAATAATTTTTGTTCATAATGATATATATTTAATTTAACGATTATATGAGATTTTGTCAAAATAGTGTAATAGTACATTATATATTTTTAGGTTGGTCTATTTACTAACTTTAATTTGATACGACTGTAGTGTACGTAAGACTCACACACTACAACGACAATATGTCGTAATAGCAAAAAAAATCGTTACTCTCCCCCCTTTTTTTTAATTATATAGCTTATGTCACTACGTCATAACTCATCAGGTCACATCCGTTTAGGCCGTAGCGCGTGCCAAATAAATGGACATAAATACAAATAAACATACATACATTCGTTTGAAAACATTACCCTTCTGACACAGTCGGGTAATTAAATAAGCGACGTACAAAAGGCTGTGCTACTTCTTTATTAATTTCATGGAAATATACAGAACGGACGATACGATAACATTCTTATCTCTTATCCATGCCGCTTCTGTATGGCTTTCGCCTTAGAACCACCGACGGGCGAAGTTAAAATACTTTGGACAATTTAATTTCGTAAAAGCTTCCTCGCTTGACATTTTGTTGAACGAATTAGAAAAATATCTCATTATGAAAATGGACTTGTAATTATATTTTACGTGCTTTAGTGGTTTATAATCTGCAATTAGTTTTACTAAGCGACATTTTCTAAAGTGAGAAACGAGTACGTAATCCAATTTATCCTATAATGTAACAACTTTTTTACACGACTGAAGTAGCAAATGAGCATATGTTTACCAGGTAAATGCCGTCGATGGAGATTTGTAACAACTTCAAGGCTAAGTGTGGGCTTACCACTCAGTCATGGCACGTCACGACAGCGACAGCAACTTGAAGCGCTACGCAATCTGGTACAAATAAAGGGCCGCATTATGTAATTTCAATTAAATTCTTAACTAAGGGAACTTCCTTAAACAAAAATCTTTAGACGATTTTGTAGGGGAAAATGGATACAGGATATTTAATTATTATATTAATAGAAGGAGCACAGGTTGACCCCATCCAGGTGGACCTATGACCTGAAGAAGACAGCAGGAAACCGTTGGATTCAGACGGCACAGGATTGGCGTGTTGGAGTGGCGTCGTTAATGGATGGATGGATGATTAATAGAATTATTTATGAGAATATAGTTATTAAACAAAAAATATATATAATCGTCGATTAAATGAAGGACCAAACGTAGGCATACATTTTAAAATTAATTAAATAAATATTATTCAAAATTCAGGCTATGATAAAGGGTATTGTTTATATATTAATTGTGTTACTTGAATTAAATTATACACAAAATGAAGAGCCTAAGTACAAGTACGTCAAAATTAGTCACTGCCGCTTAATACCGCGGCATGGTCAACGCGTCATTCCCGTCGCTCGTCAAATTTCGCTCTGCTTCGCGATTTGCTTCAAGCGACATTCACGTTGCAAGCGTTATGCAAATGTAAATGTCCGATATCGTATGCCTATGAAATTACACACCAAATAGTAGCAAAGCTAGCTGGTGTGACCTCAGCGCTTGCAGCGTCAAGTAAGTGTTTCGTAGCCGTCTGGTTAGTCCGCTGCCGTGGCCGTGCATTAACCCATACAAATATTTTACCGGTTATTTAAGTCTCCTTGCACTGTATGAATGTACCGCGCGGTCACAAAGCGAGAAACAGGTGCCCACATGAATAACTAAAGAGAGGTCTCTTGAATATTTCAGATGCGGAGAAGGTAGCCAACTTTTCTTCTATTTTCAAACGTCCGCCGGACGTTAGAGAATATTTAAACCGGAAGTCAGTTGGTTTGTTACGGAAAAAATGTTGGATACAAAAGCAAAATACGCATTTGATATCACTGGGTTTTTCTTTTATTTATTTTTTATTGTTGTTAATCTGGAAAGTATAGAGCAATTTGTCGTAAATCATATTAAAGATCTATTTTACTATATCTACAATGAAATGAATGAAAAACAACTATTTATGCGGTTTTCTTTCAAAGTCAAAGTCAAAGAAATTTATTGTGGATAAAAGGTTACACAGGTGACAATAAATTCAGTTTAGGGCGCTTATGTCCTGCCTTTCATAGGCGTACAATAAAATAATGATGTCAAGAAATACAATATTACTAATTGATTAAATCAGACCATTTGTTAAATTTACATTGTTATTATTTGTTTATAGACTATCTTCTAAGAATTCCTTAATCGAGTAATATGCTTTTCATTCATAAAAATCATTATCTTTATTAAATCCTTTGTGAGTTTTCAGCTCAATCGGATCAACCTATCTGATTGAGCTGAAACTCTACATACACGTTTGATTTGGATGACTATAGATGATTAGCTCAGGGACGTCATTTTAAATTCAATATGGCGGACGATCCAAAATGACGGGCCTATTATTTTTAGGGAGCCGGTGATATGGCTATCAAACAAAGTGATGGTTATAATTATTATAATTCATTTTTTAAGTAAGTATTTATACTTCATAACTATACAAGTAACAAATGATTACGCACTTCATCTGAAGATAAGTGTCCATTGCTGTCCGTGAACAACTACAAGATAAGTTTAGAGTTTTACTTGAGGTCAGGCACAGATGCATTGCTACCTCTGAGGATTAAATGAGAAGTGTTGTAACTAAATTAGAAGACTTAATACCAGACAGCAATGTTAGGTATTAAAATAATCAATATAAAGAAATATACATGTCTTAAAATATATAAAATTCGGGAGGATGCGTAATGGATCAAAGCATGAACGTTGGTTTTTCGCAAAAACTAAATTAGGTTACGGTCTGAGGCATGTCTTCTAAATTGAATTCATTACGGCCTAATTTAACAAAGTCAACAAGGCACTGAAAATTGAACAGGTGAACAGGAAAACATTTTTTAAAAATTTATTATTATTATAATACTATTGTTACTTTACTTTCACTGTAAGTACAAGTATGTAATATTATTGTTTTTTGAAACTGTAGCTCTATAAACATTTGAATGGCCAAACTGACACTGCCTTGTTTCTAAAATTTCAATATCAAATTCATAAGTTGTTACATTTGTCATCTCATCAAAGTATCAACAGTTTACCTTATAGTTGAAACTCCAAAAGTTTATCTGCTGATGTAGAAGCGTCTATAGTTCAGTATATTGCGCTACAGCTGATTCATTACAGCCTATATTCGAATGTCGTATTTCGCAAATACCATACTAGACCTTCTACACAAGCTATAGAGTAAAATCGTTTGCGTGATTGAGAAAGGGTTACAACGCCATCTAGTTGTAGCGCCGACAACTGCTTTTGGAACGCTTTTCATCTCGTTTCAAATCACAGCGATTCTGAAGAAATTTAACTTCAAAAAACACAATACACAAGTAAATCATTCGTGTATCCACATTTTGTGAGGGTACCGCTACAAATATCCGCGTCGCACACGGGTCGACACACTTTCATAAATAATCGCGTGCGTTATAAAGATTCATGACGGGTCCTTTAAGAACATTTATCTACATGTGAACTTGGCACCCGAATCTGTTATACTCGTACAATTTATTCGCTACTGCTACTTTCGCTCGTGTGTGAGTACTTTGGGCTGTAATTGCTTGCGGAGTTTTGGCCGCTGCACATGCTTCTTATGTATCCGTGCTGAGTGTTTATATTGGGACAGTCCTGTATTATCGTGTATTTTAACAGTATTTACGAATGTATATTGTTACAAAACAGGAGAGACATTACGAAGGTGAGAAATACTTACAATATACAATAAATCGTTAATGTTTAAACAAGAAAACAAGTATTGTTGTTTCTGTTAATCTGCTAGATTTTTGCAAAGATTTCCTCATTATAATCTCTGCTGACTAGCTATCAAATTGTTGTAGTTATCAAATTGTTAATTATAGTTTATAAAGTGTCTAAAAACATAAATCCTATAACATAGTTTTCTGTAAGTCAATAAAATACTTATATGAATTCCTGAAATTATTTTATAAAATATGGTTACACTAAGTATACATCTTCTGCAGTATCTAGCGGGAAAGTTTCGACTGCGCTATCAAGTTGAAAGGTAAGATGAGTTATACTCTCCGAGTTTCCCAAGACGGTAGTGCCACTATATTTTTGGTTCACCGGGGTCTATTTATTACGGAAATTAGGACTTGGCTCTCTTATCCTATTTTCACATGCATTAATTTTCAGTTTTACGTAAGATCTAATTATTATCATCATCATAATAAGTAGTCACATAACATTTATATTTCTAATAAGGTGACCTGAAAAATATTCTAAACGAATTCTACACGTATAACGAGGTCGTCATGTGCCGTGGAGCTAAGGAGACACAACTCAAACCTAGATCAAAAATAGATCCAGGATAAAAGTCTAATTACATCTTTTAGTTCGTTCGTTTATCGTTTCATGCTTGGCGGGTGATGGAATGGAACCCTTAGAGTGTAAGACATGAATGACGACACTACTTAGTAAGGTAGTAGTCATGGTCACGATAAAATTTACCTATTTCATCCCACTGTCTTTCCATAATGTACAATGTAATTTCGATATATAATTATTGGGTGAAAGGTTTTCCTTTCAGCGCTGTTTCACTCCTATATTTACTATATAAGTATATACAATTAACAAAAAAATATTAACAATAAAATAAACCTGAACTATAAACATGCGTCTTCTTAAAAGACCCGAAACAATATCAAATATTTCTTCCTTTTGACAATAAGTAAAACACTCTAAATGTATAAAATTCGAAATAAATTATGTAATATATAATAGTATATAAAAGGAGGTCACCACATAATGACCATTGACTTGTTAGCATTGCACTATATATAGATTTTCTCGTATCTACCTGTCTGTGGTCCCGGTTCTCCGCTATAAATTGCCACTTTTCTCTTGTTACTTGTAGCAATAAACTAGCTCCAATTAGTTGCAGAGGCGAATCCTCGGCGGAACTGTAATACCGAGTGTAAAGTGTAAACATTGAGGGTTTTCCGACCTCTTGGGAGAACATAACTCCGGATGAGTTAAATGTGAGACTGTTTTGTAAGTTATATGAAGCGTGTAGCGTAAATCGATGGTAATGGAGAAACTTTTGGATATTTCTGTAAAAAATATGAACGAGTGTCCGCGTGAGAATTTATAATAATACATTTTTATGTACATCTTCCAATTCTCTCTAAAGTTTTTTACAACCCGAGTATATTAAAAGCTAGAGATTGATAGATAATGTTATTGACATGAAATATTTTATTAATTTATTATGTTAATTGATAAATGAATTATAGTATAAAAATATAATAGAGTAAGAACCTTTGGCTCATTGCAGACTGAAATACTAAAACTGAAATCATAAATTTGGGTAATATTTTCAGTTTACTCGTATGATCTTGTCAGTTAGTAATACAAATTTGTGACACTTAACTTCTGTAAGAGTTAAACGATAAAACAGATAATAAGTAAAGAATAAATAAATGCTCTAGACTGAAAAATATATTTATGGAAAAATCACTATATAAAATATTGTTGTGCGTTATTTGTGATTAAATATCTACAGACTCATTTAGACTACACATAAAATAAGTCCATTTATATAGCATTAACGCCTATAAATTTAGGTACTTGTAAATAAATACGTGTCCTAGTATGGTTTGTAATAAAGTAGGTTTAATTAGCCGTTGAAGGTAAGTCCTCGGCGGACGTAGTAATCCCAGAGCGAGTGTAAAGTAAATATTGGATGCTCGCAGGACCGTTGGAAGATTTACGTCTTTTGTATAAAGTAATATAGTTACTTAACCATAGCAAGTTTGCGTATAAAATAAGTTTATTTATGGTGATTAGATGGCTGTTATTATAGGAAACTTAATAAAGTCGGAAAATAGAATGATCGTATTATCGTATATTGCAAGAATATATGACGTAGGGAAAACAAAAAAGAGTAGGTACAAGCGCCATAGACAACAACGAAAATATATGTTTTAAATTGTTTGCGGTGTGTTTATTCTTTCAACAGTTATTACTGCCTTATTATAACCGGTTTAACCGCTGTTTTTTCTGTTTGTCACGCTGAGGTAGCAAACGAGTATATAATCCTGATGGTAAGTGGTGACTGCCGCCCATAAAATCTAAAAGTAACCTATGTAACCTATGTAAAATAATGGTTCTATCCAAAGTCATTATGAGGCGTTGGTTAAACACCGTTCCACCCAAACGCAGAACTATTTTAAGCTAGATATAGGTGTAGTGATGGTACCTCCCCGGTCGAACTGGTTCCCCGGTTTCAAGGATTCTCACAGGTAGAAACGCTTAATCTTCGTCGGATAGTATTCCAACCCAATTTGAAGCAGAGTACAAGTCTCCCTTAGCAGGAACCGCTGTGAAATATATTTAATAATAGATTACTATTGGGTACACATGGCGATAGCGATTACATTATTTTTAATAAAAAAATGCATTTACCACGTGAGGTATGTTATATATATTTATAAAAAAAAAAATTAACATAGCTATTCCTAAAGACTTACAGAATAAATTGATAGTGACCTGATATCACCAGACTTAAAAAGGTTAAAAAAATATATAAATATACGTAATAAGTATTGTATGTTTTATCGTGATATGTTTTAACTTATCTTTCAGGCAGGAACTAAATTTGGGTCAAACTATTATAATATAAACAAAGTTCGGTTCTAGGTTAGCGCTGAAACATTAATTAGTTGTATAAGGTAAACCCTGAATGTGCGGGTATTGTGGGTAAATCCGAGTGTAAATATTAGAGGATCTCTCATAGATGCCACGGGCTATGGGCCGGGTACATACAAACTTATAAAATATATAAGACTAGCTGTGCCACGCAGTTTCACCCGCGTTTATTAAAGAACAATGTATTAATAACAAACAAACATATCGTGATGTTATGTAGTTTAAAGCTTTCCACGATAAATTTACTATTCAACACAAAAATAAATTTTCAATTCGAACCAGTAGTTCCTGATATTAGCGCGTTCAACGGAACAAACTCTACTGCTTCATAATAATAGTATAGATATATTTTATAGAAGAGTAATGTAATGGTTTGTTTAAGCTTTAAGCAATTGAAAATGTACTGACAGATTTCATTTTCATTAAATAACATAAAGATAAGCGATGTTGTCTTCAAGTCTGAAGTCTGATTAAGAAGAAATTGGTCCTTATCCGAGGCGTTCCACCTTTTTGAGGAAAAGCAATGCATCTGCGGCCAAACTCAGGTAAAATTCTGATTTTATCTGGGGTTAAATATTGGTGTCCATGGGTGGTAGTAGTCACTTACCATCTGATGGTAAGGACTGCATGCTCGTTACTTCATTATTTCAAATAATACCAAAAATGTATTTTAATGTATGCGATTCACAGGATACTACTGATACACGTCGCAATCATTACCGCCACATAAAAACTCATCGGATAGAGTTTCCGTATAATTATTTTGCCAAATTGAATATTGCAAGCCGCAATGGACCAATCCTGGCTAGCTGTTTCCAATTGTAAAATGAACGAATTAATTCAAAATTTTCAACACGTTGTCTCATGAATACCAAAAGGGAATCGGTTTTAATTCTCTTTGAATTTATTGCAACTTGCAGTATTTCTATCTCCATGATAGTCTCATTAGCTTGCAATTGAAGTTGAATAAAATTGAGACGTTTAATCATGCTCGAATAGACTACAAAATATTAGGTAATAAAGGTTCAATGCTGGATATAAATTAAGCTAGAATAGGAGTTTTGCTGTTATCACCTTTCTTAATACGATTGGATGCTGCCGTGCCCTGCACTGGCGATCGAAGTATCGATCCTGTCTATTCATCTCTTCCTCAACTGGAACCATACGGCCAAGTATGTTCCGCCAATACACATTGAAACCATACAACCTATAACAGAACGGCTATACTGCGTTCTGGTCTGAAGGTTGTGGTAAGGAAAGTATACTTATCCGAGGCGTTCCAATTTAGTCCTTAGGGCTAACTCCAGATAATACTGATCTTATATGAGGATGATTACAGATGTTCGTGGGCGAAAGTGATAACCTACCATTAGGTGAACTGCATACTCGTTTGCTACTCCCATATTATAATAAAATACAACTAACTATAGGTACTCAAGATGTCATTTTAAATGTCATGTAAATGGACAAATGGGCATGAAAATATATGTAGCAATTACATAAAACATTATACTTAATATCATTCGAAATATGTGATGACATGATGTTTGTCATATCTTGTAGCAATTCTCGTTTTTTTTAATTTAAAGTAATTAGTTCAAAAATACTAAACGCCATACCAAGGAAATCAATTAACAATACATATGTAATATGTATATTGCACACAAATGTGTACTTTCATTTCAATATTGGCCACTTTTATAACAGAATTCGCCACAATAACACAATATTTGCGGAACAACTTTTAAAATGTTTTACCGTACTGTTTTTAATAAACAAACAAGTTTATTGGAATACCGGTGGAATCGGGAAAGCAAATGTTTGTCGTTCAAGCCGTTGATTTATTTGGGCGTATTTTTATTCTGGGTTTAAATTGATTACATTTTTGTTAAAAGCGGATTCAGATATTAACTGAATGTTTTCTTTTTATACTCTATGATAAATAACTTAAAAAACTTCTTTACTGTATAGAATTGAAAAAAGAAGAAAAAAAAAGTTCACAAAGGTCTACCAATTTGCACTTGGCCAGCGCGTTGGGCTATGGTCTAAAACTCTCTCATAGAAGACCCGAGCCCAGCAGTGGGACAATAATAGGTTGATGATTATTTATGATCTGTATAAATAAAAATCAATGATTGTATGTTTGTTCTCTACGCGTTCCAAATCATTGATCCGATTTTCATAAAATATTGGTAGGAAACGTCCGTCTAGGAACGTCCTCGAAGGTTTTTCGCCCAAAAATTCTATATATAAATGAATATGTAGTTTTGTCTGATTGAGGTATATATAGACTAAACAAATTCATTTCCTTTCTATATAATATAGGTATCATTACAACACATGCCGGATAGAGCTAGTCTTATATTCTGATAAACTTTCGCCTATATATGATATAGGCGAAAGTTTATCAGAATGTATGTGTATTTGTCAGTCTTTTTTAGCAAAAAGTACTAATTAAATTTAGATGAAATATGACATACTTACACAGATAGTTTATTACCTGATTTATGAACTAGGATACTATTTCGTATGGTGACATGACGCAAACGGGCAAAGCCTAAAACGAGATAAGCGAGTATACTACAAAATTGCTGCACTGGCCCGTTAAATTGGCAATTAATACAATTTGCATCATACTCATCTGTGGTTAATTTAATTAATTTCTGGTACAAAATGTGTGTAATTGACATAAATAACGTCGAATATGCCTTAATTTCTCACTTTCGTATAAAAGCGCCATAAACCAACGCTCAAAAGGCTTTGCAGGAACAAAGAGTTGTCGGTAATGATACAATTAATTACTTTGCACAAAAAGTGTCACGTACTTTTTGAGCGAGTTCTAAAGAGATTGATTACACTGGAAAGTACGCAATGCGTATTTGGCACAAAACATGGTGAACTATGGTATTTACTGACCAATTTCTCCTTGACCGTGATTCCTTCTAAATTGGAAATGTTAATTTAATAGTGTAATGATAGTATAATAACATTTTAATAGTTAGTTAAATGACAAAGTGTAGCGTATCTTGCCACGCAAGCTTCTAGTGTAGTCGAATGTAAGGCAAGATGCTGGAGCAAGTTTTTATTGCCCATGTAATAAACAAGATGGTTGAAAAACATAAAGTAATATAAAGAAATAAAGACAAACCCGCTGAGTTTCTTGCCGGATCTTCTAAGTTGAGCTCGTGTTCCGATCCGGTGGTAGTGTAAGAAAAAATATTGTAACTGACAATTTTTAAGTTCCTGCGTAGGCTTATGCCACATTATGATATTTCATTTGATTTCAGTGCTTGTCGTTCCATCTTCAATAAAATACATATACGACGTACGTATTAACATTTATGTGAAAACATTTTTTAAAATGTATCTTATCATGTATTTATAAGACAATATACAAAACAACAATAACGCACTTTTTTTACAAAGTGCTATGAATCACGGAAGGAAAACGACAAACGTGACAGAAATAGGTGCGGCGAAGGTAATATCAACCCCAATTTATAATAGACATTATAAAAGAGGTATTAAATTATACGAGGTTTTCTTTTTTATTTTATGACTAAATGACTTACATTTAATGATTGTAGCAAGTTAGTGTAGTTGCCTCATTTTTATGCGAAGCGAGTATCCTAGCCCTCGTTTGCTGTTCTAATCTAATCTATAAAAAACTGTGGTGTAGTGGTATAATCACAGTGATAGTCTAGTGGTTTGAAACTCGGCAGGCATACACTTTAGGTTTTTCATAGTTGTACGTCTTGAAAATATTATCACTTGTTCACATGAAGGTAAACACCGAGAGAAAATCTATATGCCTGAGAGTTCTGACACAACATTGAGAACTATTTTGTGTGTTCTACCAATTCGTAAGTATGAATTGGTTAAAATAAATTTCTTAATTACTACTTACTTAACTACTTAAACCTCTATCACTTCGAGATTTGACCATTGCCCAGCAGTGGGACAGCAATTAATTGAAGACGTCGAGGACGAATATTTGTTTTCGTTTTACATTTTTTGATTTCTTATTCGGATAGTTGCAAATGATTGCTATTTAAAAAGTCGGAATTATTACTCGGAATTGTATTTAAGTAAGGATTCTCAAAGGTGTGCGAAGTCTACCAATTCGCACTTGGCCAGCGAGAGTTTTAGCCCATAAGCCACCGGGCTAAAACTCTCTCATTCTGAGAGAAGACCCATGCCCAGCGGTGGGACAATAATGGGCTGATGATTGTATTTAAATACATTTTGTTTGTTTTCTGTACGTCATTTTTATTATAAAGTTTGATGGTAAATCATTTGGCAAGGTTTTAAATGCTTAACGGGAACAATTACGAGTGTGTCGCGGTTGCAGTAATTAGCCATGATTGGCTATAAGTATGATTCGTTAATTAAATTTAATTTTCATTCGTAGTCAGCCATATATGATTAAAACTAGTATTCATGTTATTTTTATTGGTCGCACTTACAATATATGCCGAAATCAAAACATATGCACCATATTATCTTTTCATACAATACACAAAAATAGTGTGTAAGTCTTTGTCTGAAATTACAAAATATCTACTATTATCGAGGTCATATGCTTACTTCTACGATGCTAAAAACAGTTTCCAAGCCACGGTTATATTTATAAGGAAGCTACGTACTGCTACGGAAAAGCTACGGAAATCCGATTACGAATTAATTGTAGCTTCGTAGCGCATCTCAGGATCTACGGCGTAGATGAGTAACTTAATATAAGCTCGTAGAACTCTACAAATGAAGTAAATTGACAACGCTTTCAAATTAATGGCTAAACAAATCAATGGTATGTTAATAAGCACGAATAATAAATACGTTTTGTCAATTTTTTGTATGAGTCAAAAAAACATTTATGTTTGTCATCTATATAAATAAAAGAGAGACATTGAATTACATTTGTTATCTTTTTCTTACTAAATTTGCGATCGCTGTAAATCACACATGTTTGTGTTATACGTAATTCATGATAAAACCTTTCGGTTTTCAAACGAGAAGACATTAATTAGAGCTGAAAAATCGTTAACCATTTTATTTATTTAGAGGAATAGTACCTATTCGTAGTACCTGGATCAGTAGCTGGACGAGATACCTATTTTATGTTGCATAAGTAGTACGTATGACACCTACTTATTTATATATATAATTTTATATAAAAATACCAAGATGAAATACCAAAATTATTATAAAAAAATACATAAGCTCTTTCAAACGACTAAATGAGGAGAGAAAATCAGTAACCAACTCCTTGCCAAATTCCATCTAGTCATATTTGAGGTTTAGAATGTCGTAAAGAAATGTATATATACGCTCTTTAGACACGCTTGTAAAACATTACGCTACTTCTGATGCTAACGGGTAATATTAGTACCAGTACATATGATTATAAATCGAATTAGGTAGTTCAGAAAAAAAACACTGTTGTAAAACAGAACAGAGTCTTTTTTTTTTAAATCATAGATAAAAAGAAGGCGTCGAAACAACTCAAAAGTATTGAATTGTAAGTTTAGACAATTATATTCATACACATATTCATTACGAAATAACTAAGAATAATTAATAAAATAAAACAATTCCAAGTTTTTTCTACATTGTGGACGTCAAAATAAGTTTAACAATAAAATAAAGTCTAGACATTAACGACGTTATAGTCGAGCTAACATCTTAGACACTGTATTCGGGGGCATTTACAAAAGAAACTGTATCACACCGTTATAAGATTATATATCCTTGAGCTCGTTAGTACCGTCCGAAAGTTAGTTTTGCAAACAGAAGTTCCTTATTGCAAGTCGGGCGCTTCTACGTGACTTCTGGTAACGATGCCTTTCTCGGACTGAGGAGGCTATATCTTATTTGCATTTATGTCGCTTACTCCTTTTCAAAAGCTTGTACTTGAATGAATCTTTAGAACGTTTTAGAGTTCCGGACAGAAAGGAACACTATAATTAAGCCTACGCTGTCCGTCCGTCCTTTTTTCTTTGGTATAGATGTCCGAGAGTGCTTGGTACGTTTATACTGGTCTGTTTATATCTCTGTCTGTCCCTGTACGAGAGAGCCGGTAAAACATAATATGTAATATTCCAACCAATAGAATTAGAATTTTCCAATAAAATAAAAAGGAACTTGAAAAAAGCTTGGCAGATTGTGACGTATGTCATATGATTAGAATCGTCTAAGTTTGCAGAGTGACATAAGCAATATAATTTTTAAAAGTATCGCTTACAAACTGGGAAAAAAGTGGGGAGAGGGATGACGTTTTTATTACCGCGGTAATATGGGTATCAAATGAAAGCTAGTAAATAAACCAATCTAGAAATATATATTATAATACTCTTACTGGACTATTTTCTCGAAAACTCATATAAAGCGTTTTTTTTATAAATATGAAGTAGCAAACGAACAAGCAGCCCATCTGATAGTAAGTGGTTACTGCCGCCCATAGACTTTTTTAAGCAACTTCATGTAAAATAGGGGTTCAATATGAAGTCTATCACAGATGCGTTGCTACTCCCGAAGACTGAGATGGTCGCCTCATATAAAAGTGAGTGAGTGCGTTAAGTTAGATATATCATTATGAACAAAATAATCGTTTTACGCACTCGGGTTTATTGTATTATTATTTTTAACAATGTTACTAGTTATCTGAAGCGGATTTCACATTCAGGATCACTACAGATGACTAAGATACTACATACATTTATTACACAAGCTCAATAATAGCCCCAACAAAAAGGGGGATTTGGTTAACAAACAAAAGGCCAGTTTTATTATCGAGAGCGGATATTACAATGACCTCGCTTGAGTAGTGATCCCAATACATCCGGCTCCAAATGGATTGAATATGCCAAATAATTGAAGAGTTTAACCAGTACCGCACTTTGTGAAATACCGAATAATACGATCGGTTTCGATAACACAGGCTTTCTTTTATGACTTTCACCTATCTTTATTTTTATGTTCCATATTTCTTTGCATAAAAGTCTGTAATACTCTACTATTATAAGAAATTCAGTAATTAATGCTTTACATATTCATAGCCATAATAGCATTCTTTGAGTCGTTGGTGACATGCAGCCCCGGGTCTACAATTCTGATCTTTAATTATTTTTTTGCGGGCCAAAAACTTAAAAATGCCTCCCCTGCCCACTTGATTTTATTTTTACAATCTTAATCATTTCGACCATCAGATGTCAAATAATTGATGGTCATTTAAAACGTATTAGCAATTTAACAGCAAACAATGATAATTTTATATATTTTTTTAGTTAGACGCATTCATTAGGACCTCATATTAATTTTAGATCATATGTATGTAATCCATGTCTAAATGGAGCCGGATATAATGTAGCGTTGGCTTCACCACAGTTTGCCCGGTTCATCCGGTCCCGGCGGCTGTTGACTGACGGCCCCAATGGATCGAACATGGGAAATAGTTTAAAGCTTAACCACGACTTTGCTTCTACATTAAATATGTATATATATCAAATATTGTGTTGAGTCAAACAGTCAAATAAGCTTTAATTTAGTTTCAATTAATGAATCCGTTTAGTTTCTAATGAAATCCAAGCGTAAACAAAGTATATACGTAATTAGTACAGAACCAATTACTTATGTATAAAATATTTGAAAAAATGTTAATAATTCGATGAAAAAGAATTACATGCGATTGCATTTAGCGGCTGAATTTTGACTCTCGCTCAAAAGCGTAACAACACTTTATAATCTAAGAAAATCCCTAGTACTACTAGTAGTTTCAATACTATGTTTCTTCAATACATTATTGTCTCACTGCTGGGCACGGGTCTTCTCTCAGAGTTAGAAAGTTTTAGGCCATAGTCCACCGCGCTGGCCAAGTGCGAATTGGTAGACTTTCACACACCTTTGAGAACTCTTTTTTTTATGAGAACTCACAGATGTGCAGGTTTCCTCACGATGTTTTCCTTTACCGTAAAGCAGTGATAATTCAATTCTAATACGCGCATAATTTTAGAAAAATCAGTGGTGCCTGCCTGGGATTCGAACCCCGGATCCTCGATTGAGAGGCCGAGTTTCAACCATTAGGCTATCACTGTTCAGCTTTATAAAAACTGGTATTTAAACATTGTTATATAAAATCTAAATAAAATACCATAACACTAAACATAATAGAACTTCAGCCTTATTAGCGCCTTGTAAAAGCCCCACAGCACTCAAAGTGAGTGTTACTGAGGCACAAATGGAGCAAGTTGGAGCGCTTGGGAAATGTGCTCCAAACTTCCTAATGTTCGTGGTATTAGGAATCAACGCTTAGCGTTATTGTTAGAGTTTTGCCTGTGATGTTGCTTTTTTGTAAGAGTTCGTATTTAAAAAAGGTAAATGCAATTTTCCTATGGATATTCAAAAACTCAAGCGGTTTCTAACATTTCAAGGTAAGAATAAAAGGGACCTAATCCGAAATTTGCATTTTTGAAAATAATAAAATTGTAAAATTTTGAGGCACTTCCCTTTTATTCTCAGTGTTCAGTATATTATATTGTAAACAGAGCAGGAATCTGAATTATTTGAAACGCCCGATTCCTTTAACACTACATATTATTTAACAAAGCCGCTTCCCGTTGTCTGTCTGTACCTAAGTATGCTTAGATCTTTAAAACTACGCAACGGATTTTGATGCGGGTTTCATAGATACTGATTCAGCGAAGGTTTATATTTTTAATACATGCATAATACAGTAGAGAAATACGGATAATTTTAGAGGTTTCTAATGTGATGTCGTAAATAAACACATTTTCTAATGACAAAAAGCTGTGAACGTTGTATATAAAGACATTAGGCAGTATATGACGACTCGCGTGGCGGAGCGGTCATACCGGTCTGACACGCAGTGAGTCCCGGTTTCGATCCCCGGCCTGACAGAAATGTGAATGATGAGTTTAGATTTCAGTTCGGGGTCTGGGTGTTTGTATATTCGTCTTTGTGTGTCCATGGCACCCACGACACAGGAGAAAATCCTACTGTGGGACTATGAGTGTAAAAAGCGTTTGTTTGTTTTGTTTGATCATCATCATATTGATTGTATCAATAGAACAGTTATTATGCACTGTTAATCACTTTTTCATTAGTATTCCTCATGCTCCACATGTACACTTATAAATGTATGAAGCATCATTTTAATATAAGTTATAAATTTCCTTCCAGATTCGACCAAGACGAACAAGACGAGATTGTGGACCTCACAGCCGTGACCTTGGAAGACCAGCCGGACTCCGCCTTTCCCCACAGCATCCCCACCAAGGACGACGGCCAAATACTCCACCTCTAGTACATACTGCAGAGGTACCGGCGTGCCAGATACTCCAAGGGTTCAAGTCCAAAAATATAGTGGCCAAGTGGCAACGCGTGACAGTGATAAATAGTGATGTGTAGTGACGTGGAGTGATTTGGAGTGACGAGGAGTTATGTGGAGTGACGCGGAGTGATGTGGAGTGTAGTTATAGTAGTACGGTTACAGGTAAGGTTATATATCTTCAGTATAAATAATTGGACAATAATCTATATATAAAAGCGAGGGTATACTCACTTTTGGCTTATCGCAACTGAATTTACAGTCAGGATTGGACAATAGCTTCATTTAATGTTAACACCCGCTAAGAAACAATTATGATAATTCACCCCAAGGGGGTTAAGTAGGGGCCGAGTATTAGTGATCGCGTAAGAATATTCCGCCCCTATGGGGTTCTATAAAGTTGAATGTTTGTAAAATAGTGGTGAACATGCAGATATTCTTGGCCTAAAATCTAAAATTATAAGGCAAATATTGTAAAAGAATTGGACGATTAGATGGGAGAAATCAGGATGTTTGTTTAAATGGACACCATAATTTATAAGAAAATCCATATAAATAAGTCTACAACTTTACAATGAAAATAAACAATACAATGTAGATAAAAATACAACAGTAAGAGTAAACTTTACTACGTTAATTTAAGTTTTTATAGCATTCCAATTTAAATTACTTGTGAAGTTGAAAAGAGTAATTTGAAAATAGGAAATCTTTTCAAAGGTTAAAAATCCAAATTTATGAAAATCTTCATAATGCTTACAGGCAGACAATTTTATACATATCACAACTAATAAAAAATGCAGACACAAGTTTTATAAATAATTTCTTCAGAGGTTGGAATAATGATTTTTCCGCTGAAAATGCTATCTGTCTGTCATGTGATGTCTATATTAATACGAAAAGTAGGAAAGCAATAAACTATACATGGCTTGTAAGTGAAATACAGATTTTGTGATCATTTTTCTAGTAATATATTGACAAATACTTATTCTTGATAGGTGGTAGAACCAATGTAGTTCGACCGGGGAAGTACCACCGCCACACCTATTTCTAGCGT
>DWNE01000109.1:0-38617 GCA_018249875.1 Cecropterus toxeus
GTAAGCACCAAATGGCTAACTTCTATGATTTAGGCTAGCAGTACCCCTGCATCATCAGGGTTGAGGAGTAGAAGGTCGATTTCGATGTATTAAACATAAAAAAAAAATACAGATGAATTGAGAACCTCCTCCTTTTTGGAAGTCGGTTAAAAAATAATATTATAGAACAAGAATTATTAAAGTACAAGATTCCTATGATATCATACCTGTTACCTACATTTATCATAAATATCTACAGATTTTTTTAAGACAATTTGATCTCGCTTAAAAAATCACATCTATACATACACGTTAAATATGTTTCTTCGAAAAAACACAAGTTTAAAGCTAATACGGAAGATCAGACACGTCAAAATGACGGATAAGCGTCAAGTAGATGAGATATGACGCCTGGTAATTTGATTTATGACGCGATAGCAACGCTTCATTAATTGCTTGCTAAATACATCTCATTTCACACTATTCTCTAATAATATAATTTTACAAATACAAAATACCAACAATTTGGTATATTATTGTACCGTCATAATGAATACCAGGTCAAGCATATATTTTTGATGCAAAGGCCAATTGAAAAAAAATTCTTAATTAGATGTACTAATAAATAATATCTCAGGTATGCACGTATAAAATTGCACATACAATGAGAATTTACTTGTTCTGTTGATAAAATACTAAGCAATAAAATTAATTCCCGTAATAAAAGTTTAACGAGAACACGGAAGACGTGAGACGTCAAAATGACGGATATGCGTCAAGTAGATGAGATATGACGCGCCGCAAATTTGATTTACGACGGCATGGTGACGCCATATTAATTTATTATTAAAATACAACATATCATTTCAATTATTTTGAATATTTATATTATAACCGTACTTATATTATAAAAGACATACATATAAGATACTAAAAAAGGGGGTGTAAAAAGAGCTCTCCTTCAAAGCCGGCGACGTTGATTACTTTCCATCAGTTAGCCCGTATGCCCTATCGTTAGGTTTATGTATAAAAAAAAACAACTGCGTCAGAAGGACAGTAATGTTTTTGGAGCGTGCGCACGTATGTTTGTACGTATGTCCATTTCTTTGGCACGCGCTAGTCGATACGGGTTGACGGATTATACATACCTATGGCATTTCACTAGAATAGAATCTTTTTAGATTGTTAAGTGCCATAGGTTAAATTATTTCTTATATACATATGTATGTAATATGATAAATATATTTTTACTATTTATATTAGTTAATAATTTACTTAATATTGACTTGTATTTAAAATAAATAATTAGTCTGTTAAATTATTATTACACAATATTTTTATTTGTTATATTAAATAACAAAGTTACAAACCGACATCTACAAATAATGTTCTTAACATACGTTGTCACTTCACTATAAAAAAATCAATGCGTTTAGACAGTAAAAAACCTAAATAAGCAACTACTGATATAAGGGATTTCATTTCAACAATTTATTATTATAAAAATAGAATTATTAACTATCGTTATAAAAGGTGCAATGAAACAACGCATCGCGGAAGAGACGCGTCAACGTGATGGATACACGTCAACTGTATGAGATATGACAGCAACGTAATTTGATTAACGACGCCGCGGTGACGCGCGTTAATTTGTTACAGGTCTCAACCGGGTAAATAGGTGCGCTATTTACGGGTGACGTTATAAATTGTGATCGGGCCTATCGTGGCTTACGAATTTACGTTCCAGTTTACTTTTTAGGTTTTAAATCGATAAAATGTTCTAGATATTTAAATTAATTTGCCTATGATTGTCAACGTCAATATTGTGATGTGCTTTTTTAGACTTTAAATAAGTAAAAAACTTCTAGTTTTCTTTTGATTAATTTGTCTATAATTGTCAATGTAAAAATAGTAGAAACGCATAAAAAATTCACAAATGGCTTAAATTACCAAGTTTAAATCCCATTAAAATTATAAATGTAATAGCAAAAGTTACGTGAATTCTATTTTTTTTATTCATTAATAATGTATAATATGTATATTTGTATATAATATGATATAGTATAATAAATTGGTTTTCACTAAAAATTTTATCGTTTTGTGTGGGACACGGCACACTGCAACTAGTGTTGTACCTAATACTGATAATTACAAAATATTAAAACCTGTTTTATTTTACACCAAACTTATTAGAATTAATGTCTAATTTACCGAACCCCGGACACCACAATGACGTTAGACGTCAAAACGTCCGTTTCGCAGGCGCGTTTCTCGATCTGCGTCCGTTTCGGTCAAACACAAATACAAATTGCCGTCAATAAATTAATTACTCGGATTTCTGTATCTTGGGAACAGATTTGGCCTAGTTGAGACTGGTATTGCGTACCCAATGTATGGTTGTGGCCATAAATTGACCACCTTTCGTTCAAGGGACATTTGTAAGTCGAATTCATTAGTCATTGACCGATCCAGTCTCAAAATCTTGTTTCAATTGACCGGTTGATTGTCAAAGCAAATGCATATAGTAAAATTTTGCAAATAAAACGTGTGGAAGTTTTTGACGAAAATAGCTTCATATCATAGCTTGATAAGAAAATCGCTTTGAAAGAAAATAATATTTTAATTCGATTTGATTTTTTTAAGATTAAAGTTGCAAACAAAGTGCAGTACATTCGATATTAAATGGTCACTGCCACCCATAATCTGTAAATCACTTATAGAAGGGGATCTGTCTGATATCACAAACTCGGTGCTGCTCCCGGGGAAAAAGATGGTCGCCTAAAAAACGCAACAATAGCATAAGGATTGATATATGTAGGTGTGGCGGTGTCACCTACTTTACTACCATGCAAAAAATCGATGTTTATGCTAAAAGATCTTTATAATTTGAACATTAAATCAACACTACATAGGATAAACGTCTAAGTGGATGTCGGCCTCAGATGCGGTTCTACCTCGTAAGACGTTTACGACAGGTCACCTCAGGTGCTCATGCAGTCTGGCATGTTGCAGTACACCTATCAAAACGAAAACAGCCGGGACGTTACAGCGATGGGCTACAGCCACGGAAGGCGAAAAGGAAATATGATCTAGGCTCTGAAAATTTTTCTTACTTCTAAAATTTTTAATATGATAAGAAGGACGAAATAAATCCAAAATTAATCGACAAAAAACACAAAAAAGGCCTTCTGTTAGAATTTTTTTTCGTCTATGTCAAGTGAGGAAGGTAGGTCCAGATCACCTAAACATCCTCTTACATAAGAATACAGATACCTAAGAGGCGATTTCGACGTTGCTCTAATTATAAAATTATGATTGTGTAAACTACGATATGGTTCAACATTATGCATCGCTCTTAAATTATTGTAAGGCTTCACTTACGAATAACCCATACTTAAGTTTATAGAATGATACTTCCGTAGAATTATGATTGATACTTCTCTACTCTCTTCTGGATCTCTTTTGGAAAAATCCTTAAATTAACGAAGGATCTAACTGAGTCTAAACTTACAGTTTGACTGTGTTCTTCTCTGCGTTAGATGTCTCGTTACGAAACGCTGTTTCAACTTTAGCGAAACCACGAAGCTAGTATTCAGCTAATTATAAAACTATATTTTATAGTGCGAACACAAAAACCGCTCCATTTTCCGTAATTTTTGCTAAACGCACACGACCCGTCCCGCTCAAAGGCTGTCCGGCGTCACTCACCCCACCTACTCGCAAACCTCCATAAATAGCTAAAAATAAACCCCGCTCAGTGTATGCAGGCGTTTCTTTGCGAGCAGTTGCTTTGAGGCGATTTTAATTCGCTTATTTCGCTGCCGGGAAATTGCCAGTGTGTTCCCGAATTAACGGTTCAACCGCTGTAAAGGCAGGAGCGATAGCGGATTACCTAACTGTTTCGTTTATGAATAAAGTAACTATTAACTTAAATTTGCTTGTTATATTTGTCTGTAATTTATTTACAAGAAACGGATATTTTTTTCACGTCATCATTTATTTCATAATTATTATGATGAGTATAAAAAATATAAATTATATATCATACAAAAATTGTAAAATGTTATGATTCAATTATAACATAACCAAGAGAACCATTTTTACTAATTTTACAAGCACTGTGATTTGTTACAATTTTTTTCATATCACAGTGAAAAAAGAACATTATTTATCATGTACAAAGTATATTATTCATAAGCTGATTCACTTAGTTAAAACCCGCTACCTCTTATTAATAAGCTAGCAGTGCATCTGCATGCGGAGGTCTGGCCACGTCAGCTCGGCGATTGTAAAGGCGCGATGCGATCCCAGTGTGCGGCGCGCTTAAAAAATATATTCCTCTGGCGCTCAACTGACAGTGCGGCTTGATCAGTCTTTGTTATGTTGGTATTTTGTGTTGGTTGAGCAAACTGTTTGATGTTGTGGTCATATTTTTCAACATCTCCTACTTCAAGTTAGGTTGAGGATACATCAACCTTATAATGAATGTTTCGTTAAGTCTGATTCAAGATGCTAATGAGATAATGTGATATATCAAATATTTAATTTAAACCTTAATGTAAACATTCATTCGTTCATTAGATTTCCAGCTTTCCTCAAGACTATGTATCTGGATTTGTTCAAGAATTTCTGCATATCAGCAGTAGTTTGTGCTTCTGAGGTTAGGTTTGGAGGGTTTGGTAGTTTGTACTTTTTTAACATCAGAATTTTTTTTTCAGGTGTATTACGACAGCTACCAATTTGTTGGTACATGCTTAACCTTATTTGAAGATATCATACAACTTAGTGTTAAGTGTTGCTGTGTTCTGAGAAATGATTATCCGAGGCGTTCCAACTTAGTACCTACTCGGGTAGTAACGCATGTGGCCAACCTCCGATAGACGATAAGACTGATATTATCTGGGGTGGTTAACAAGTAATACACAATATATTTTTATACCCTCGGGTTTACTTTTATATTTTTAACAATGTTACTTTTAAATTAATCAATCGTTTTCTTTTAATCGTTGTACTTATAAATTTCTAAAAGTAAAATTTCCTTCAACTACCTGTACAATCTTTATTGTGGTAAGGCTGCGGTGGCCATTTACCATTACGTTGACTGCGTGCTCGTTTGCTACGCCCTTATAATAAAAAAATGTTATTTTGACTTTGAAGACATAAAGTCTTCAAAGTCCAAATAACATTTTTAACGTAAAAATACTATCCGTCAGTCAGGTCACAGACCACCTAGGTCAACTCAGATTCCATTTAAGTACGTAGTAGCTGGAAATTTGCTTACATTCGTCCCATCCAGTTTAGATCGATTGTATAGGCAAGGCAACTATATAGCCAAGGCTAGTAATGGAAAATAATAAAACTTTTTATGGTTTAGTAAAAGAAAATTTGGCTTTTGTTTCACCAAACATTCATAATCAAAAGGAAATCTTATCAAAAAAGCGAATTCCCCGAAGATCGAAACAATCGCTCTAATTAGTCGACATTTCAAATCAGCCGGAGGAACTCTTTAAAAAACCTCCCACGCCCTGTTTTACACGATTATCGAGTGGGGTGGTGGGGGGTTACAAATGTACACTCGCTAACAAAAATCGGTCGATTTTTAATTAGGCGCCCGAGGCGGTCGGGGCACGTGATCGGAATGGACCGATCGCTCATTGCATAACGTACGACGTCGTATTAGCGGGAAATGAAGTTAGGAACGTTCGACTTGACTGTCCAATCAGCGATTGTGCCTAATGAGACGGCTTCTTTTTCTGTGTTTATTCCTTGACTGTACCATATACTTACTGTCATGTTCTATGGACTTGTTTTTCCGTTTATTCCTTAACTGTGTCGTACTGTCATGTTCTATGTAGAATGTTTCACCTTATTGGTCCGATTTAGTGCGACGCTGTCTTGTTTTGGAACAAACAAAGCTCTTGAGTGACAGTGGCGCTCCAAACTTATTATCCACTCTTGAGATCGTACTTTCTTATTCTTACTTGGCATTACTATTTTCCCTACTATTAATACCTATTGGTATTTATGTAAATCCAAATTAGACAATTTTCTAAAAATTAGAGCAAAACATTGACATAACGTATAAATATCCTTTGTGCGAATATTTGAATAAAATAATTGTGCATTTTTGTGATGAATAAAAAATAAATAAAAAACGCTTATTAGGTACCCTCAGGTACTCAACTTATTTAATTTCGACGTCTAATATGTAATCAGAAGTCGAACCAGGTATATTCAGCAGAGGTGAACACATCAATGCCACTAAATCTGCGCTACACAGTATGCCGACCAGTCACGCCTCTTATACAGACGAATTTCACAATTCATTAGATAAGCCCCGTCTCTTCAGCTCTTTTCAGGAAAACAAAGGCAAAAAACAGTTCCCGGTGTAGATAAGCGAGAAATAGATAAATATTTAAGTCAACGACCTTCAGGTACGTAGTCGAAACAACTTGTATTTCTTTGCCCCCTCCCCCTATCTCCTCTCGTCTGAGGCTCATGCTTACAAACTGTCGCATTACAGGCCATCCCTTGCACAACAAACCCCACTCTACTCTTGTCAGAATCACCCGATTCTCGACTCTACTTTGTACGTCATAGGAATATTTGATCAGCAAAAAGTAAGTTTGCGTACCGAGGTCAAGATTACATTTGCGTGCAAATTGAGGTATTTTGAACCTTATTCCGTATAATTATGGATGGGCAAGCGTGAATTAGGAGGTTGCCGGAGTAATGTTAATTCTAAGCTAATGATATGAGGTTCGTTCTGCTTAGAATTGCCCAACCTGGGTACGTAAATAGGAGAATACAAGAAATTATTTGCAAAATGTAAAGGACTGCTCGAACAATTTGCAAACATCTAATTTTCGTGCTAAATTTCAGAGTACTATAAAATTGCTCAAAATTCTAAGTATCTATGTATTTTCAGAATTATATTTTAAGCGTTTTAGGTCTGTAATACCTAATTCTTATATAATATATCCATCTTGGCTAGACAAAATTTCATACTTTAAATAGATTTATATAGTGCATCGCAAAAAAATCCTACAGCAATTTAGTGATACTTTGGTTAAAACCAATGATTCTTGTTAAAACATCCTCCAATATAAGGTGAGCTCTCATTCCAAATAAATAAATGGGGGCTGTTTTGAGTTGCCTATCTAAATTTTGAATCGAAAAAAAATGATGACAATCAATAGAAGATATAAAAATAGAAAAAGGTAAAATTAAAATTGTAAAATGATAAGTGGGTTATTAAACAAACTCAGTCGAGAGCTAAACCTAAAAAAATATTAGGTAAAAGATACAATAAATCCTAAAAGAATATATCGCATAATTTTGCATATTCAAAATTAGGATTTTTTCCAGAAAGCAGTATGTATTTAATGTGGGCAACAAATTTTTCGACTTCAAGCTAGATATTAAATTCTGAACATGATCGCCACTGAGTCGCTAACCCTACACAAAACGATCGTCAAAACTAGAGTCAATATATTCAACTTACGTCTCAAACTTGTTCAGCTATCTACTGGTCGCGGAGTTAATAATCAAATAGACTCTTAAAGGTTACAATGTCTCGTATTGTGAACTGTTAATGGCCGTCAATTACCTCAGATGTGTATTTTTGTAAGTCTTAATCACCTTATATTCAACTTGACGTATTAAATTATAAAAAATCAGTAATAAAATTAAATTGAATTTTTATTTTTCAAATTAATGTTACTGTAAGAAAATAGGGGATTTTTCTAAATCCATTAATATCTTTTGTGCTATCGCGGCAACATATGAGCATGCACTCTAATATATTTTGAGTGGTCACTGCTAAAGGACGTTTCTAATCAACTATCTCTGAATATAGTCTTCTCTGATCTCGTGACAGATTAGTTGCTACACCTGAGGATTAAATTAGAATGGAATATGAGCTTGCTTACTTCCCGAAAAAGTAGCATTACTAGCTACTCTAAGAAATGTGCGCATTGCATTAAGAGTCTATAACAGTTACTTCGTCAGTGGCAGGCCATAACCGGGGCTGGCGCATCTAGTGACTATTTCAATGCTAATGTTATTGCCGCGGCGTCGTCCGTGTATTGATTGATATCTTAACGGCGTATTAGCCGAGTGTCGTGTAAGAGATGGGAGATTCGGTGTTCGCTTCTGCGCTTTCTTTGATCATATCGCGGACGGAATTTCATGGGTTTTTTGAATTGTTGCATACATACAGGTTGTGGTAATGATGTATTTTAATTATTGTTTGGTTTATAATTATATCTTATCAATGAATTGAATATTAGTTTAAGATATAATATTATCACTGAATAAATTACATGAATTGGGTTGTAGTCTCATAGATTCCCGCTCTCCTGAGTACTATGAAAATAGTATGAATTCTATATAAATATAGTTACATTATTTGATAAGTTAGGCGATACGTTTAGGTAAAATACAAACGTAGCATATAAGTTTATATCGTAATACTAACTCATATGATTAATAATAAGATATATCAGCCAATATAAGAACGAGAGAAATAGAATTCTGCCTCGTCTGTATTAAAACCCGAGACTTCGATTGCACCATGGTGTTAACTAAAACTCATGCATCATATATTTTTAATATTATTCATAAAATAATTAAGCAGTTAGGTATATTGTTACTTAAGCAGAATTATACTTGTTTACTTTTATTAGTCATAAAAGGTTACCCATTAAGTAATCGAGCTAAAGCTTTAATGTTCCTACTTTGCATCAGATGAACTGTAAACTTGTTGGCAACATTGTAACAAAACAGATGTTAGTATCAATGTAACGTGTCCGGTGTAACTTTTGTATTGGATAAAAAAATGCAACATTTAAGTAGTTTTTCATGTCTGGCTTACAAAGTATTTTTATATGTAAGTTTTGTACTTCTTTAAGACAGCATGTCGCTTTGCATGAATAATCACATGATTGCAAATATATTCATTTTATGTGAAAGATGCAGTTTTATGCTTAATACAATATATTATTATAGACCTAAAAACTAGGTGCTCTTACTCGACTGTGGTTAATTGAATTTCCATTTCTTTATTCAATAATTAAAAAATAGTATAGACTAAAGTCTACCTATTCGAACTTGGCCAGCGCGGTGAACTATGGCTTAAAACTATCTCATTCTGAGAGAAGACCCGTGCCTAGCAGTGGGACAATACTGGATAGACCACATTTAAAAAGATAAACACAAAAAGTATTATTTTATGTTTATCTGGTTATCCTGTTGAATTAGCTCTTGAGTTATGTTATTATTCATGCGACAATGTGTTTCTATCGTATGCCATTTATTGTTACCATGTTCATAAAAACACACACACACCTTAAAGAGACACAGAAGAATAAGTCACAGAAGCGGCAACCTATTTTACCTACGCGACTAAATTCGCGCAGTAATACAGTTCCGGTCCGTAATTCCACAGTCGCTATTAACCGTTTCCTTTATAGCGGTTCTCACTCAAGCCGATTGGTCGCTCGACTCTAGGAAATTGTCTATAATAAGTTACGACTAATGGTCGCATTGTGCAGTATTCTTATCCGACTGTTTCTTTGAAGACGACTTCAATTTTAATGCTCCTTTTAAATTGGGACTCTGTGCGCTGCTTTGGGTGCAGTTCGGTAATAGAAAATTTGGAATAGTTTGAACGGTCTCGTATTTTATGTATTGGCAAAAAATGTGTAGACCTAATAATTAAGCTCCATTTTTAAACAACTGACCTGTACTTATTGGATCCATTTGTATAAATACAGATTACATATGTACTTGAGAAACAGAGTATCAACAAGGTCATATTTTATAATTTAACGATTACCAGCAATGTAAGTTCCATGAAATGGCAGCGGCAAATTTGTATCTGAGCTATATACATATATTAAAAATAAAAGTACAAATTAGTGTCAAATACACAAATTGTCATATTGGCTAGAAAAAACTCAATACGTTATGATGCCTCAGAGAGACATCGCCGTGAAGGTATAAAAAGCTGTATTTTACCACACGTATTGTGTGTTGTGCACTCTTTGGAGCAGTGTCGTATCTGGTAGGATACGTTTATGGCAGTTTTCACTCAAGGCGATTACTTCCCACTGATGGCTTGAATGACCTGCACTTTGAGAATCGTAGTGCATTGCCTTGTTTCTCCATTATGGGCTTTGGTGCATAAGAGTAGATGTTATTGCATATCGCATGAAATTGGCTGTTAGTTCTTTAACATGTTTAAGGTGAACTATTGAGAATATAATAAAAGAGATGTGTTTTGAACTAATTAAGGCAAAAGTCCCAAGACCCAGACAAAAGAAGTAAAACATACATACAAATGTCCGTATAACATAATCTTAAGGTGTTTTGAAAATCTCTTGCTATATGCAAGGAACTTCTTTTAGGCATCGAAAGTAGTGCAGACTAACAAATACTAGACTAATTAAGTAATAATGTCATTACCATAACTCAACACGTAACTTCTATACCCTATATGGCAACTTCGCGTATAGTTGTCAAAATAACATATAACATTTATTAAAAACGTAGACAGAAATAATTTAATTCAAAGCATAATTTTTAACATGTTTCAGATAAACAATGAATATTTTGCTAGACGTCGATAACATTTTTTATATGTTCAATAACTTTAACAAAAAAGCTATAAAATTTCAAATGTCACAGCAGGATGTAGAGTCGAAATGGTAATCAAAATAGTAATCAACACTCAAAATTATGAGCAATAGATCATCAACAACCATTAATTTATAGTTTTCGTGCTATAAAAATGAATTATAATAAATAACTTCGTCTCCAAAAAGTCGGGTGACATCATGGTTCCATTTGTGAGGACTTGCACGACCTTAAAAGAGAAGCGAGGAGCGATATACAATTTAATGAAAACTGTGTGAGAGAACTGATATTAGGGAACGTCTGAATAATAAAAAGTCACTAATAAGCGCTAAAATAAACTTTTACAAAAGCATGGAGTACTATAGTACTCTGGTTTAAAGAATGTGATGTAAAATAGAGTCCATATATGACACATTTTAACATAATCCTCATATGTAACCGGCAATTTGGGTAACAACACATGAATCATATAGACGGGAGGCAGGGACCATAATTGTTACATTTTGAATTAACTATTATATTGTTAGATATAGTTTAGTCGTTCGCAGTAGAACAGTTAGATTTTTTTAGGATAATGACATCTACATTGACCTTAACTACAAATTGTAAATATAATTAATTGATTGATTGATTTACAGTCAATTGCCTGCAAATACGTACTAATTCTGATATTTTCATAACAGTAAAAATCATAAGCTTAAGTAACTACTCTACTAGGTATTTTGAGTAAACATCTTTTTTATTGACGCAAAAATATATAAGTATTAATTACATTTTTCTATATAATAAGAAAAGCAAACGAGCATACAACCGATCTAATGGTGAGTACCCAATAGGTAATTTTCATAAGCATATATGTAATTACCTCCGAACACGATTTAAGTTCTAAGCTGACTTCTAAGTAAATACCTTAGTACATGTTCCAAACAAAAACAGTGTTAGCTTTGCTTCATTCTATTGGAATATTCCATTGATGTAGTCTTACCGTATCTTCATGTTTTATACGTGTTGTTGTTGTCGTAACAACATAATTCATCCAACATTAATGCAATCAAAACTTATCATATTTTAATCGTACTTACCATAATAAAAATGATATACGAATGACACTTTGAAACATTCGATATGATCCCATTCCAAGTATTAAAATCAACACTAATCTCTTAAACATACAGCTTATATTTGATGTGCACTTACAAGGAGATCGGACTACGGCGAGCATAAAACTTGTAATTGCCGGGACATTCCCATTAAGTTGATATCAAACAACAGTGTCGGTCCGTTAAAAGCCTCGTTATGTTGGTTGGATTAGACGACGTGAATGTTACTGTGTGCTGTTGATATGGATTATTTTAATGTCATAACTTCTTTTAGAATTACTTATCTTCAATTTAAATATTTCTAAGTTTAATAGAAATAGTACTGATACTTAAAAAAATAACGACTTTATAAGTTTTTTATTTTTAAATTTATGTTTAAAGTAAATGGAAATACTTTACAATGGTAATAATAAAAAATAATGTAATTAAGAGATTTAATAATAAAGTTATACCGATAATTTTGGTACCGATACCGTCCGATATTTTTGGTGATGCAATTTAATCTCTTTACATACATTATAGAAGAAAACAAAATATATAATTATATATGTGAATACGACATTATTATCCATAATACATCTCAAAGCATGGTCACCCAAAACCGGCAATGACTCAAATGGGTCATATCATTTGGCAATGCGACTTATAAGTCCCTTCAGTCTATATTTGCAGCAGGTAGGCACTGCGGCAATTTCACGGCACTTTATTTAGATCTGCTATCAATTATCTGCAACAACTGCGTTTAACTTACTGATAATGTAGATAATTTAAACTAGTCTGTCTGCATTGTCGGATTTCATTTGTAAACTCTTGAAGTTTATCGCCAACTGTCAGATCATTCGTATTTTGTCTGGTTTATGTTTTTCTAGTCGGTGAACAGTGAGTCAATCTGAATAGTGGATAAATGTGGACACTATAACGTAGAGTATTTGTGGCATTAGCCAAAAGTCTTACTTCTTCCTAATCTTATAAAAGCGAAACTTTGTGAGTATGTATGCATGTTTGATCCTCGTTTAGGCAAAAAACTACTACTACGCACACTAAGTTGGATTTCGCTGAAATTTGACATACACATCTTTTATGACCTGGATTAACACACTGGATTCTCATTAACATAGTAAGTGTTTCAAACGGGCTGAGTCGCGGGTATAAGCCAATTATAACGACCATATTTGTATGGAGAAAAATTCAATTAAATAATAATACTTAAATCATTTTTGTATACAATGATGATAAAGTATATTATTTCGTTCCATTTTTACGGAAAATATTACATTTCAACTTCTACCTGCAGGTAAGCAGGAATGGAGCCCAAAATAAAACATAACATGACTTCAAATCAACAAATGACATAAATTAAAGATTCAGAAAATATAAATTTTAATCTTTATTAATTCCGTGCACGCCTAACGTTCAGCCAATAACGTTAAAACATATTATTTAATCTAAATCGACCTGACAAAATAAAAACCGGGATCAATAATATCAAAAACTGAACGCTTCAACCGGAGGGTCAAGCAGGTGACCATAAATCTCGCACGGACAGTCCCTAATATATTACAGAAATGATATTTTGTAATTTAAAACAAGATAGTTAATTCCATATTCGGTTGTAAATCATATATTTAATGGTCGGGTGGGCGGACATCGCTTCTAGTAAGTATCTACGGTGAATGATTTTTGTGATGGGTTATATTATTCGGAAAGTTTATGTGATTCAGGTCTTACGGGAGAGCGTCGAATGATATGCTCATTGATATGATGAGTCGTACGGATGCGGCCTTCCATAGCTTCTCTGAAGCCGGCCTCCATAGGTGGGTAGGAATATCTGATAGCACTTAGCGAGGGTCTCTATCAGGTCAATGGAACTATCTAGCAGCTTCTTGGGCGTTTGCTGCAAAGAACTACATTGCTGCCACATTGCTGCAACGAACCCGGATTGCCTCTAGCCCTATTTTAGGAAGCAACCTTACACCTCGTAAAAGACCGTAACAAAAAAGTACCTATACATAAAATATAAATATATTTTGAAATGAAATGATGGTGCAACCAACACAATTATGCATTTAGCTTTAGGTTTGGCTTTCAGGGCCATCTATTTAACTCTATAAGTAATGTATGAATATACAGTTCACCTGACGGTAGGTGGCAATTGCCGCTCATGGACACTTGTAATCGATTAGAGTCTTACCTGAAGTTGACTTCTATGAAGGTTAGGTTGGAACGCCTCAAATATTATCTCTCTTACCACACCCTTGAAACCAAAACCACAGCAGAATCTAACACTGCTGTTATAAAACAGGAACAGGGGTGGCATTGGTGCTCGTGCGTGCCTCGCTCGTCTTACGGTACTAACGAACTTTACACAGAATGTCAAATTACCATTCTGATTACTCATACCTATACCTATAGTAAAATTTAACGTACATATGCTACCGTTCTTTCAATGTAATTATTCATTAATAAACATGAAAAACGTGAAACATAAACGATTTCTACACTCATAGCCCCACAGCAGGATTTTCTCCTGTGACGTAGGTGCCATGGACACACAAAGATGAATACACAAACACCCAGACCCAGAACAGAAATCTAAACTCATCATATACATTTATGTCTGGCCGGGGATTGAACACAATTTTTTCTTCTCCGTACTATAAACATATTATCACACAAGACATCCTATCAACCGATCAGAAATATGGTTGTTTTGAGTACCTTTAGTACATCTAGGGCTGTACAGCCGGGACCTTACCGTTTCTAGATCGGGTATCGAGTATCTGCCATCTAGTGTTCCGAGCGACATCTAGATGGCGTCCCTGAGTTACGCGAATGGTCCGATTATCTCCCATAATATATTAGCGCCCTTGGCAGAACGTGGTAGGATATTGAAATAGAACATTGAATACTGTTTAAAGATCACCTGATCGAAACTACCCTCGCGATTATATACCAAGTTAGGGTTTAGGAGAACTTACAACATAATTTCTAGTATTCAATAAATAGAACTAAAATATTCGCTTGCAATATAAATATAACAGCGTATAGTAGAATGCTGTTATATATTACTTGTATATGCAGGTAGTATATATGATACATATAACAAAAAATCAATTACTAAAATTTCATCTGTCTGTCTATTTATTCTGGCTAATCTCCGAAACCGCTGGACCGATTTTGAAGGGATTTTCAGTAGTAGATAGCTGTTGTTATAAGGAATAACTCAACCTACATTTATTTTAAGAAAAACGATTAAGGCGAATAAATTAAATTCATGAACGCGCGCTCGACGCACGCGCATATGTAGAATGCAATTTTATAAGTATACATTACTTACAACTATACTTCGTTAAAATTTAATTAAATTAAAAATTAACTAGCATTATGTTCGTTACGTGTAACTAAAACAGCACAAACACGTTAACCAAGGCGTGACAACGTTATTAACTGTCGTCAGTTAAACGCTGTTAATTGCCGTTTAAAGAGCCTTAATCAAGCGACATCTATATCAATCAGTAACGCAACTATGTCCGTTGGTATGTGGTACCAATAAAAACACCACGTTTGTCTTCATAGCGACATAGTCAACGCATTAGGGTATGTTGGCCGACATTTTTTTTTACATTTATAAAATAATATTATATAATGTAATAATATTTTCTTCAACTCAACTAATTCATATCGTTATAATAAAATTTCGTTTGATAAAATTGCTCCGCAAAAAAACTTGATTTATTGCATGTTTTTTAATAATAAGAAATCCATTTCGTATTGAAATTAGGCTAACCGGTAGATAAGGTTATATAATATCGCTTGAAAAACTATTAGACTCAAGGATTAAGTAGTGGTTGATAAAACTAGGTAGCATCCAGCAAAAGTTTCCGTCAATCGCTCAAACTACAAATAGGAAGTCCAAATAAGAGACTTAAGAAGCTGGTCAATAGCTTTAGCAATACTATGGTACCCTATGCAAATACCGCTCGCGAGATAGTAGCCGGTGGTCATCCAACAAAGTAACTAGTATTTCGTTCTTCATTGAAATTTCCGTGTGACATAAGAGTTAAGAGCAATAGCTAAAAAATTACGTAAAAGTATCTATATTACTAATTTTAAAGCTGTTACATCCCTTCATAACTACTTCGGCGGCTTCACCGCTTTCTTTGTAAAAGCATAACTACAACAACGCAAACATAGTTGCAAAGGGGTTGCATCTGTATCCTCGGGGGCTTTTGTTTACTGCAATGTTAATATTGATATAGAATCAGTAAGTAAGTCGGTAGAGTTTTGGTATTATTTGGAGCGATTTTGATGTTCTTCGGACAATTGCCATCAGATGAACCGTAGTCTCTTTTATTACAGTTTTATAAGAAAGTTTTGTCTTAAAGAAAATGGCAGCAAGTTTTCAACAGCATTTCCATCAATCAGTAAACATTGCTACGTCAAGCGTTGAACGACAATCAACAACGCCGCAATTAACATGTCGTCGACGCTCACCCATCAGCCTGAACGTTCCACATGCCAGCCTGTCATTGACAGTTCTGTCATCTGTCGTACTGTCATCGAAATGCACAAGGAACTAGATATAAAACGAACGACAGTTGGAAATAACGAGTCAATGGCGTGCTGATGGAGTGGAGTATTACATATTAGGATAATTTTTATCTGACTACGACATAAACAGGGTAATGTTTTTCGAACATACGTATGTCAATTTCTTTGGCACGCGCTACAGCCCAACCAGCTTATCGGATTACGACATAGGTCATATCATTTTTTTAAATGGCTCTTGTAAATTGGGAAAGGGCCCCAATTTCCCAATTTACAGGCGCCATTTTTAATGTTTTCAACAATGCTAATTATTTTATAATCTATTAAATTCCATCGTTTTAGCATAAGGTTGGATTCATCAGTCTCATTTGTTAAAGAGGTTATATTTTAGACATTCCTATAAATAATAATTTTCTTTAGTATACTTTATTAAAGATACAGTATCAATTATTTGTTAAAGCGTAAGTTCTAAATAAAATAAATTAATAATAATTGAAACTAGAACCAATTGTTGCGCGTCTCTGTCCGGGATCGAGTCGCGCGTTACCGGCGCGGGCGCAGCGACAGATTTATGTGGGACGTCTGCTTATTATGCGACGAGATAGTTCGCCCGATTAGATAATTAAGGTGGTAACTACGGCTTGCTCTTAAACAACTAGGGTGTTGTAGTTTAAGATAGAAATTGATGCAACTTACAAAATAATGTAGTAACAATAATTTTATAAATATAAAGCAGTCGGCCTCTCTATCGAGGGTCCGAGGTTCGAATTCTAGTTTCTATACCTTTTATTTTTGTAAAATGTTTGGTGTATTTAATTATGACTGCTTTACGGTGAAGATAAATATGAGGCAATCTACACATAGAGTGTAGTCTAAAAAAATCTGAAAGACGTGTGAAGTCCAATTCGCACTTGGCCAGCGCTTTATACTATGACCTAAAAGTCTGAGTCTAAAAGAAAAGTCTAAAAGAAATTATACTATTATTACATCTATATTACTTGTATACACATTAATAAAAAGATCTAAGCGTTAGTTTTGTTTCTGAATGTAGTAAAAACTAGCGATAACTTTATTTATAAGTTATCAAGTCGTGGTTTACCAGCGCGGGCGCAGCGACAGATTTATGTGGGACGTCTCTTCATTATACCGACCGATTGTACGTCCGGCTAGAGAACGGTGGCTACAATTTGGTTTACTACAATCAAGAAGCTTACAGGCTTAGAAACACATTTATATATATTTTATTGCAAAAAAAATGTTCTTATAAATTCGAAAAGAAAATGCCTGTTAATTCAGAACAATAAACTAATGTTATTTGGAATAAGCAACGAGTCTTATAGGACGAAAAATATATATATTTTTGAAAACAAACCACTCTTCACAAATACATTAATAAAAGCATATGACGATCCATGTTTCCTTTAGAAAAAAAATATAATAAAAAACAATAATACCCACCGCGAATCAATGCAAAACAATTACTTTTTTACGTGTCTATGCAAAAAAAAAAAACAAAGAAAGAGCGTTGAAGAAGTAAACAAAGCGGATCGAGATGTGCCGTACCGACGCGGGCGCAACGACAGATTTATGTGGGACGTCCCCTCATTATGCCGGCCGATTGTGCGCCCGATTAGATAATTAACGCGCCTACTGCCGCGATGCTTTGTTCGGTGTCGAGCATTCTTTGTTATGCAGTCTATGTCTCGTGTGTTTTGTTAACAAAGGTGGAATACTTGCACCTTTGCGCCAAAAGACGAAACAATTCAAACCCACTTAGAGTTTGATTTGTTCTACGTTTTCTGTTTTAATGTTATAATAACGCTTGCGACGCACATAGCCGTCACTAAGATTTTTCGTTTCGTGGATGCCATGGGCACACACAGACATCCAGACCCAAAATAGAAATATAAACCCATCATTCAGATGTGTGACCAAGGATTGCATCCATAGCTCATTGCGTGAGTCGTCTTACATACATATGTACAACTTTTACATGCGATTAAAATCATGAATTTAAGTGGAATATGAAGAAAACACCTAAAAGATAACACAGCTTTCATGACCATCAATCACTAACTAGTTAAAAGTCATGCTTTAGCTTGAATTAACAACTACTTTCACATGCCTAGTTAACACGATTACAAATTGCAAAAAAATACGCAAGATGACATATTGTCGGTCATCTACATACCAAACAATTACAAATGGCGCAAGAAAAACGTCTCACGATCGATGAAACAGTTGATGTCTATAATTAGATTCTTACTTTCATTTGAAGCGCCGCAAAACTGACATTGATTCATTCGGTACATATTCAAATGTTTAAAAGTTTCACGCACCCTCGTGGGTACGTCATTCCGTGACGGCACGAAGAGCATACGTTCGTGTTCGCATCATGCGATCGTAAATCCAGCGATAGTGACGCGATACCGACAAATCATTCAAACTCGTCGATCGTAAATGCGCCGGCGCAACGCATTAATCATTGAACGGAATAAGACCGCGGGCGCTCCCATTGGCCGCTTGTGATCGAACAATTATTCAAACGTCGGGCTCTGATTGGCCGGCGGAGAGTTTTTTTAACGTTGACAGCGTGATGGATTCGACCCTTCGACGCCTGCGCAGGCTATAGCATTGTATGTGCGATGCACTCCGCATGTACGAGTATATTATGTTTTTACGGCTCTCTTAGAACGTTTAGACGCGCCATTAAACAGTGAACCGTTTTTTGTGTGTTGACTGACTAATTGGTTATCAAAATGATTTATGTTCGAACGAGTCGGACACAATGTTGGTTGTGTAAGAAGAGGACAGCATATGAAGCATAGCTTCCTGTTGTAATAAAGATAAACACAGAGTACGAGACCGAGTGTGACGTCAGAAATAATGATTACAAAAATGGCGTCTATAAACTTTTGTAATTACATTGATGCTATGTGCAACATAGTAGTTTCTACGGATATAATTCTTTCTTCCCTTTTCAGATTATCTTTAGTTAGGGTTAGGGTTAGTTATAATGACGTTAGACCTACAATTCATACTGATACCTATAGCAAAGTCTATTTTCAGCAGCTTAAGATTACACAGTTATCCATTTTGTACACACGCCTGTTTCCACACTTACCTGTAACAAAAAAGGTAAAAATACATTTCAAAACATTAAAACAAATTAAATTAACACTACATTTAATTGAAATATAGTCCTTCGAACCGGATGGCATAACCATGTCAACAAATATAGTATATATTTTTTTATGAATATACGTTTTTTACTGACGTTTTTTTAGATCAAAGGACTTATTTACTTAAGAGATAGGGAAGGTTATATTTTATGCTTAAGTGCATTACCTAAATACAAAAAAAAAATTACATAGTAAATAGTAACTTGGTACCTGGCGTACGTTAAATATAATTCAATTAAATTGAAGATTCATACATCTCCTTAAATTAATTTACTGTTATTACTGAAACAGGCAAATTAAATATGGTCTTTCGAGCCGAATGCTGGAAGACAACAAATTTCAAGACGACACGAGTCAAGTACAGCGGTACAGTGAGGGAAACAAATGTAAACGTACACTGAAGGAAACAAATTTAATGTCCAAAAAACTCATTACCGCAGCCGCAGCGGAGCAGAAACTGCGACAAAATGCAGTCTGAGGTCGAATTAAATAGCTCGCGACAAATGCATTTAGCTCGGCAATATGGGGGCAATATGAAGGCGATGAGCTACATTGCCTTCATATTGCTAGGCTCTCATACCTGTTATTGGTAACCTGGTTCCTCAACTATTTAATTGTGACATATTTTTTTTATATAACACGTCTCTTATTGTTTCGCTGGAATTTTATGTCTTAAGACTTGTAATTTTCATTGTCTCAAATGCTAGGCAAGAGTCGATCTGTATGGCTATATTTGCCTTACATTAAGTATACTGTTGATACTATACAACTTCCGCTAATTTATGACAATGAAAATTTGATTTAATGATGAGAGAAAGCATAATGATGAAATGGTATTTAATAAGGAATTTTATATCTTTCATTGCCTTATGATCACTTGTGATTGGTTTATCCAGGTATTTTAATAGCACTAAGAATTTAAGAATACTCACTCACCGCGTATATGCCGATTAGTAAATAACTCAACCGGTTTAGGAAAGTAGACAAAAAACCTTAATTAGACGACCCCCAATTTTACGATCCGTATATTAAACATACACCTTGTATAACTTGTTAAGTACCACCGAAGTTGTAAAATATACATGACATTTAGTATCAATTCAAGTTCTGATTGTTATCGAGTTACTCCACCGGGCACATTAAAATTAATACTGAAATTAACAATGCAATTTGAGAAGTATAAAAATGAAGGAATATGGGTAACTGTTTGATTTGTAGCGAGTAACAAGTTGCTAGTTAAGCAAGAAAAACAATAAATATTAAAATAATTCTAAACGTAAGTGTATTGAGTTATGCTTTTTAAAAATCCAGTTAGCAATTACGGCAGCCAAACTTCATCTCTTACACAAACTGCGAAGTTAAATCGTAAACGTGATACAAAAAGGGGTCATCAGCAAAATAGCATAATCTACTTATAGCGCGAACAACTGCTTTCGTAACGCGTTTTCGTTTCATCGATTTTCAAATCACAACGATTCTAAAGAAGTTTCTCTTCAAGAAGTTTACAGAAATATTTAGCTTATTCTGTTAAAATTAGCCAGTTTCGATGCATTGTTTTTTTTTGTTCTACCTCTATAACTTATTCGACTATTGAACGATACTCATGCTTAAAATGAATAATAGACTGAGGATTTATTTAAAATTATCCAAAAAAAGTTTACATTCAACAAGTTTACATTCATTCATTGTCATAATTCGACGATATTATAAATGAAATAACTATAATAAAAATATTTTAGAATCGCATATCGCACATCCGTCGAGAGTAGAACAACGTAAAGTTAATACAGCATCATGATGGAAGATCGAACCGAGATTTGTTTAAAACTTTTATTGCTTGGTCCGCCATTAGAAAATAATAAAAACTCAAAATTGGACGTTTCAATGTGATTTTACGAGGCGTTAAAAAAACATTAACTTTACAGTGTTATAAGCGATAGAAGTTTAAACGAATATAGAATTATCCGTGCCTATTCACACGTACCACAACCTCATCACACCAAAATGAAAATTGCGAGTTATTTGTACGAAGACGCAGTTTTGTGGTCCTAACATTATGGACGATACTGACCACATCGCGACTACAAGCGATACTGCACATGCAAAACATCCACTCTATCAGACACATTTTTGTAGTTGTCATGTATGTCATGTATTTTGTTGTCCTGTTTTGTAGTTCACATGTAACGACGTTTTTATCGCTGCAATATAGTTGTGGAACATGTGAATAGCTGCGCGACTTACCGCGTGGGCGCCACATGTTATACGTGTTATGTTAATAAAAATTAAAATTAAACGTTAAACAAATGTCCACTTGTATCTAATGGAGATAAGCATTAATTTTTGATTAGCTGTTGATTATTCAAACGTTTCTTAATTAGTTTTAGTAATCAGAAAATGGTGGTAATCGATTTGTATCGAAAAACGGGATAATGTTTCATAGGGAGACTGTATTATTAATGAAAATCATTTAGTTTATTATTATTATTATCTTGATCCCATTGATAAACAAGGGCCTTTCGAAGTCAGATGATTTCAGATAGTCCACTGTACTGACAGCTAAATCTGTTATTTCTGCCTAAAAACAGCAGTGTTATGAATTAGGTACTATGTTCCGGTGTAAAGGAGGACTTATTGGTGGCATACCAACTTAGTCCTCAGTAGCAATGGATCTGCGGCGAACCTCAGGTAAGACTCTGATCTTACTTGGGGTTCATTACAGATGTCCATGGGTGGCAATAGTCGCTTACCATCAGGCTGACCGCATGTTCGTTTGCTACTTACATATTATAAAAAAAATGGTAGACATCACAAACATTTGACATATCTTTTTTTTATTTTTCACTCATGTCAGTGATGTTTACATTCATCATTTTAGATAATTGTTTATTATATGCGCACATTTAAAAAATCATACAGAATTGAACCTTGGACGTACTTCTATCTCAACCTATCACTTCCTATACACATATTGCTTCCTTGCACAGCCACCGGTACAATAAAATGTTTGTGCTGACTCGAGCCGGGTCGAGATCTCAATGTTGGACGTGTCGTGTATTTTTGTCGCCAGCGTCAATAAACAATGGACCAGCTCAGTTGAGAGCTAATGTGTGTTGATCTTATTCCGCTCAGTGTCGGCTAATGTTACTATTGGTTCATGATACTGCTTCGAGTGAGTTGTTATCGAGTTTTCATATGGGCTATAGTTTGAATATATCGACCGAGTCTCTTAAAAGCGGCATATATATATATTCGAGTTTAATGCAGTAGGATACATTAATAAATTCGTTAATGTATTGGATAGAATGGATTGAACGAAATCGTATAGTTTTTTTTTTTAATTTTGAAATTATTCCCTTCAGAGTAGTTGAAATGTTTCCAAAATTATTAAATAATTAAATTAAAACATTTATAAAATCGTATATAATTTGAAACGCCAATATTTCTTTTTGCACTTAATAAAAGTTTTACAACGCAGTGTATAAATAAATAACTTTAATAGTCACTGAATGCAAAAGATTTTTCACCAAATTTACTGACTTGAATAACTGTAAAAGTATTTTTCCACATCGCAAAAAGGTCACATTTTATTTTATTTTCCCTTTATGCTTACGTTTACGTATTTACATTTCGATTCTGCTGACTGTCTACACAATTGAGTCTTAATCGATTTCCGTATGACATTCGCACCGTTGGTAAGGGCATTTGCATCTAGATTCTAACGTTACAGCACACATTAAGACGGAAGTCGGATCACTGAAAATAACCGGACATCGTGACAACGACGTTATTCGATTATGGCCAGACACCGAATTAGGAAGATGTTTCGCCCGTACTCCGTACCTATTAGCAGCATCAATTCTAAATTGGTCGGTTGGCGATGTCGTCGTCGGTCAATTTTACTCTTCTGAAGTGTATATCAGTTCGATACGACTCGGATCTATACTTTAAAATCTCGATTGAAATTAAGCCACGTGAATATATGTTCGGTAAATTAAATTTGAGGTCATATATGTTACTTACATACGAATGTCAAAATTTATTATACACTAATTCATTCGATCTCCACACTTTAAAGTGACGTGACCTGTCGACCACTGACTTTATAGTTTGATTTCACCTCTGATAAGCTTTATAGATTTATCCTATAGAACGGCTTAGCAATTTTATATTTTTGAAGTTTCTTAAAATATAATTTAAACGGATATCCTATTTAAAGTAGTGGACATCAATAGGCTAATGCATGGGTCGGAAAGTTAGTCAAAATACCCACCAATATCTTTCCTCATGTTAAAACAATATACTTTTACAGGTGGTAAAACCAGTGTAGTTCGACAGGGGAAGTACCACCGCCATAATTATATTTTGCGTTTCGGTGAAAGGGTATGGATGGTTGTCGAATTACTTACATATGAGGCGACAACCTTTGTCCTCGGAATTAGCAATGCATTTGTGATCGACTTCAGATAGAACCCCTGTTCTATATGAAGTTCTTACAACTGTCCATGGACGATAGTAATCACCTACTGATGGTAATAATTGCATGCTCGTTTGCTACTTCAGTCTTATAAAAAAGGTTTAAATACCCTTTAAGCTATTAAATTAATTTTCTTCAACCATTCTAGTGTTCATCGATACTTATAAGGAACTGAGAAAAATTTCAAGCTTATCATGATAAGTTCCAGGTAATTAATAAAATAAATATCGCATTACCACAGAACACGACAAGACCATTTAATGCATTTGCAAAAGGAAATAATTTGTATGAAGTAAGTACGAACATATTTCCACTATACACACCGGACATGATCAATCAGACTATATAAAAAGTCATTATTAGTGAAAAATTATCTCAGCGCTTGATAATAATTAATGCATTTAGTAAATAATACATACATACAGCCATACTTTTTATTGAACTAATTTAACAGTACCATATTTTACTTTGAATAGTTAGATGGTATGTTCAGAAAATCCCTCATATGATAAACCTTTCAAAATAGGTTCAGCCGCTTCCAAGATCAGCCCCTACATACAAACACGCAGTCAGACATTTTATCAGATTTTTTCCTTCAGCATCGTACATATATGCATTTACATGAAAGTGTATATGCCTGATATTTTCGAGCGTATTTTAAAATATTCCTAAATTAAATGGAATACAACTATCCATTCAACCTGCAAACATTTTTCTACATTCATCGATCAGCTTCTTGAGATACACTACTGAATGCCTGTTGATGTTATATAGAAAGATGCTGCTGACCGACTCTTAGATTGTTATGGTTCGTCCCTTAGTCCCCGGTGTCCCATGATATCAACGGAAAGAGCTATCGATGAAGACATACAATATATAACCAGTTTATTATAACCGCTGTAACAAACAAATAAATAGCATATCGATAATCGTAATCGGTTCGAAACCGATAAGTACAGTCACGGAGAAAAGCTAAAGGTCGCGGAGGATCGATCGACGCAGATGTCAGTATTAATCGCTGACTTTAATCCGTCGGGCCGCTGATAAATCAACGCTAATTGTGCCTATTTATATTTATCAAGTCGGCCGGCCGGCTAGACTGAGAGCCTGCGACTGTAAGATACGTATTATTTTTTCATATCGTACCTATTCTGTACAATCGTATAATATACCCATTTTACCCTCGGAATTCACCTCTCAGAATGAGAGTATCTAGGTTATGATCTATTACGCTGGCCAAGTGCTAATTGGTAAGTAATATTGTGAAAATTTTCAAAGCATCATTCTCCGTTTACTGACAAGCTCTCAGCCTAAAGACTTGCAGTGTACTTTCCGTCCAGGCGCCATTTTCGTAGCGTCCGCGACACGTCGATGCCAAGTCGTTATTAATTTCACTGATGTTCAGCATTTATCACCGCGAGTGATGCAACGAATATTTTTAAACAAACATTATATTTCAAGAAAACACGGTATTTTTATTTCAACCGACTGATCCCTTGATGTTGTCATTCCGTTCGGAACCGTTATTACTTTGAAATTTTAACTACGGTTATGAGATTGACCCTAATACGATGTTTAATGTCGAAAAAATATTCCAATTTTTGCACTTATGTTTCATTTATTGCAAATCCAATGTGCCTTTGACCAATTTTTAGTGTTTTTTTATTAAACTCAGCGATTTTGATTATACAGTCAAGTATGATTATCACACATATAATTAGGTCGCAGTTCATTTATACATTAAAAACAAGCTTTAAATATAATTAGCGGAACGACAAGGAAAGTGAATGTAATTGATATTAAAAATAATGTTCAAAACCTTTTGGTTTTGATTGTACCTCAGATTAAATAGCAAATGAGGTGGTAAAAATTTGCAGCAACGAGCAATTTTAATTTACCCAAACACTTTTGTGATACAGTTAAAAACGAAATTAATTAAAAATGTTTTCATTCATTATTAATTTTCTGCAGACACTAGATAAATATGTAACACGATGTAACACATAATAATCTTTAATTAGACACTAAAAAGAAAGCAAATTAAAATGTAAGTATTATATAATCTTTTGTGCTAGAATCTTCAATGTTTGAAAAGCGGACAGAAAGTCAGTCACAACATTGTCTAATAAAAGTCGATAACCAAAAGGTGTTTGGGTCGTAAACCACTCAAAAGTTGCGTAAAAAGAGTCGAAAGAATGTAATAAATATTATCCTTCCCTTCACAGTACAGCTAACAACACATAAATCGCGATAAACTATTCGGAATCAATATCAACGACTGACAAACTTGCTGGCTGATCCGTCACGGCTTTCGAGAAAAACTTGCGTTTTATCAATGGCCGTAATAACGTATTTTCTGCTCCCTCATTGTGGTATTTCTAATAAACTATCTCTAGGAGATACCCCGGGACGTTTATGGGTGTTTTTGACATATTTGTGACGGTCCAAGATCGGGTCTCGTCAGGGATTTATAGATTCCGAGCCATTTCGTCCGATGGAGCCTCGGTCATTCTTTGTGGCTTTGTTTTTTTGTTTATGATTTAGTGTTATGTGTATCTGGTTGACGGACTTTGTCTGATTTGTTGGATATTGGGATGAATGTGGATGGTAGAGGATATAAGAATATAATAGGCAACTATATGAAGGATAAAATTTTATTGACAAGCACCTACTATGGTATGCATACTTACATTATATTCTTGGTATGTAACTACCTATAGGATTTATGTGTTTATGTTTCATTTCGGTTCTCAAAGCGACTGGGTCTTGATTCATACCATCATCATCTTTATTTATCATCTCTATTTTATATACATATATTATTTTATTTACATTTAATATAAATAGTAGAACCAATTTATATACCAAATATACCACATCAAACTGACAATTCTACTTTGTTAGACGCTAAATCGTTTTGTTTATTATTAGTAATTTTGAAAATTCCTTTAAGTTTGTAAAGAGTAGAAAGTAACTTTCATCAAGACAATGTGTGAAGGACATTTTTGAGCCGTCTCAATAACCTTGTACTATTAATACAGTACACCCACACTAAGGTTCTTACAGAAAAATTAATGAAGGGGTAATTAAAGGGACGATTAAAACATAAGCACAAGAACATAGAAGCTCGTGTGAAGTTAATTATAAAATAAATTTAAAAGACTAATATCGCTACTTTATCGATTTGTATTATTGCTTTAATCTATACTAATATTATAAAGCAGTAGAGTTTGTTTGGTTGAACGCGCTAATGTCAGGAACTACTGGTTCGAATTGAATTTTTTTGTGTTGAATAGTAAATTTATGGTGGAAGGATTTAGGCTATATAACATCCCGCTATGATTGTTTGTTTTTATTACACTGTTCTTTCATAAACGCGGGTGAAACTGCATGGCACAACTAGTTTAATATATGTATTATAGACATACATACATCACACTGTCTAACATCAAGTGGTAAGTAGTAAGTGGAAGCAAGTGATGATTTTATAAATGAGTTTGGGTTTATTTACCTCCAGACATTGAACGTGGCAGGCACGGACCGTGGCAGATAAAATAATATTTTTCTATACAATATTTTTGCACAGCCCGTCTAGACAGCTGTATATATATAGACATTTTAGCAGACAGAATACTAAGGTGTGTATTACACTCCTTATAGAACTATTCTATCTGCTGGGGTACGTGTCTGACACAGTCTGTCTGTAGATGTAGATGAAGCCATAAAACACTGGCTCGTATCGTCATCGTCCACTACTAATATTATTTATATAACAAGCCCATAATACCCTCAGATGTGAGGCATTTTATTCATTTTTATGACAATGTTCGGCCTCTCAAAGGCTGTGTTTATGATTAAAGCTGCAACGAAGTGAAAGATATGTATGGGATATTATTTATTTTAAAAAAACGCGCTCAAAATTATTAGTTTTAAAAATTATATTTCTATTTTCTTTTTAGTATAAATTAGTCATTAAAGCTAGTTACAATGATTAAAGCTAGTTGTAGTAGTACTTCTGATGTGAAGCAGGTCTTAAATATCAGTTGACCATCTAAGACTTCAAGTGTGGCAGCGCATCTGTGATTGACAAAGAAAACCTATGCTTTAATGAATCTGGCATTAAAAAATTGGTTGAGTGTCCATGAGAGACCACTTACCATCAGGTAGAATGCATCTTAGCACGCTAATTCAATTTTATCAAATAAATTTAATTAAGCGTGCTGGTTTAAAGGGTTTTGTAAAAGATATATATGTATAAAGCGTTTCAGCTTAGTCCTCCTATGATTTTTCACCGGTAATTAACTAAAATTAGCAATTATATCTCAAGATTACGCTGTCTCTAACAGAACTAAAGGTGTGAGTGCACTGTCCTTGGTTTCGTGAATCACGCTGATGTATGAACAAAACGCCCACTGTACTGCTGTCAACTGTCAACCTTTATGTCATAGACTAACGTTGTGATGTTACATTGTTCAGATCTTAAACCAATACTCACATGAAGTGATTTTAGTCTTCTAGCTTACACTTCATGAGTAGTAACATCTATAATCAACTTCCATACTAATTCAAGGGAAAATTTACCTAGGTATACTCCAGATTTCTACAGGATTTAAAACAATAAAATATTGAACAACATTCTATAACTTAGTAGCATCGATAGTTAGAATTCTTCAGCCAGACAATTGTTGGACGTAAAAAAGTAAAAAAGAAATAAAAATATTGGCATAAAATACAAATTAAGTAAACCGCCGTAATTCGATACAACTTTTATAACAATATGCTTAACCTATATAGTTCAAACATAAATTACCTGTTCATAAGACAAAGATAAACCTGAACCAATAACGATAAAATATCCGCATCCATTACTAGAGGTTTAACGCGCAATCAATTCCCAACCGAGCATCTAGCGAGCAGAGTCCAAAGTCGACACATATTCAAATAGGCATAAAACTACAATGTTACTCTTGTCGCGTCTGCTAATTTACGCGATTAGTCTTAGGTGTAGTGGCGTTGATATAGTAGTGGTTTGATACCCAGGGACGTGCCACGACAGCTGTGGGTCTAAAAATAGAGTCTGGACGCGCGATTCCGCGTTTTTCACTGTCCATGCTCGCATCAATTCCTGTCTACATTTGTTAGCGAATGACAGATGCTTACGCCTCTGACAGCTACCAACCACCGTGCCGTCATCCCCACCCTTATGTGTCATACTTAAAGTCTATTTTACGTGCATTAGATGCACTAGGTCTTACGTCTGCTTGCACGCTTCGCCATGTAGTTGTCAACGTGATAATGGCGGTTGCGCTAAGGACGTGTTTATGTTAACCCTTTGAGCTGTTTTAGAACTGAAAAATCGTTCGTCGACTGCAGTTTCATCAAAATCATGGAGAATGCACGGACTTATAAGACGTGTTGTAAGCCGTGAGAATAAGGCAAATACTAACTATGAGAACGAAGACTCCTTATCATTTCGCCACACCACAAAATATATTTTAAATCCAGTTGTTCCCAACTTTTGACGAGCCGTGTAGATAAGCGGTCTCCATACCGGTCTGATACGCAGTTATTCCCGGGTTCGATCCCCGAGCAGACGGACGACTGAATGAAGAATTTCAGTTCTGTTTTGGGTCTCGGTCCATGGTACCCAAGACACAAGAGAAAATGCAAATGAGAGGCTATGAGTGTAGAAAACGTTTTTTCTATAACACGTTGGTGTTCGTATAGGCTATTAAGACGTTTCTTGTTTCGGATCAGGTATTACTAACTTATGACTTGCTTTAATTTATTCAATTTTAATTTTAAGTATATTAGCTATCGTAAATTATCTTATACCACCAATAGGGGAAAGTTGTACTATAACTAACTAATACAAAGTAAATATAACGTACAACGTCCCTTATAAGTTAACTAACGATTATATTCAACGAAACGCCTCGTCGCTCTCCTGACGCGTTCCGTCATAATCAAAATGGCAACCTCATAATTCATTCGCTGTTTATAAAGTAACAGCTTACGTGTCCTTGAACCGCCTGCATAATTTATAACGTACAGGGTGTAGGTTCCACATCTATTATTTGTAGTAGTGGCTAGTGGCGAACGAGCATGCAACAGAGATGTTAAGCGGTCACTGCCGTCCGTAGACATCTGTCATCAACCCCAATTAGGATGGTGAAACCCTAGGAATATAGTTGAAATATATTTCGTACTATTGCCTAAAAAAAGTTTTGTTTTAAGTTTGATTTTGAAAAAAAAAATTGAATCCATCCATCCGTCAGCTTCTTTAGGTCTTATGCTAGGCTCTCAACTGATGGAATTTTGTCAATAGTCACTGCTCCTGGCAAACGTGTTGGTGACCGCTGTGGGAGTTGATTTTACACAGGAAATACCTAGCATAAATCTCCTAGATTTCAGCCCTTAGTTGCATGCTACAACATCCATGGGAAGATAGCGAGTGGTAGGCACAATTCCGTTTGAAAACACTATGTATATTCAACGAATTTTATACTATTTTTGTCATGACAGACTAAAGCCAGTCTTCAAAACATGTTTGCCCTACAATCCTGTGAATTTATTGTTGACTCACAACACTTCATAAACATCATCGTCCAGTGACTAAACACTGTCAAATAACGGCAAATATATGCGTGTCGCATTCAAACAGGGTAAATGCGGTGTATGTCAGCTTAGTTCTGTCCTAATCAAAATGACAAAATGCGCGCATTCACCTCATTTCGAACATGATGTTCGGATTATGTGCATTGTTGACTTAAATATTGCCGACGACATATATTGTTGAGAAATAAACATGACGCATCTATTTGTCATCTTACTGCCATTGTCATAAATATGTCATGCTTTGGTATATTTGATATAAAGCATCCGCTCGCTGAAACGCCCACCTGCTGTTTTTAAATTTTGACAAAGGATATATTCGATATTTTAAGGTGTTAGTGGAAAGTAAAACCCTCTTTATTTCGTAAGTGTGCCGAGAATATAGGTTGAACAATAACAACGATCATTTATGCAAAATGTTAAACAACTGATCATGAGCTTATTTTATGCCAATTATCAGATATAATAATATATAATTAATATATCACAAAGATCACTGTTTTATTCATCTGTATAGTCAAATATATTAAAATATAGCACAAAACCTGTCAGATTTCGAAAAAGCCAGACTATATGTCATATACGTTTATCATAAAGTCATATAGAAATGCTCTAATGTCAAAACATTTCTAGTTTACCTATTTGCTCGGTTTTTAATGGCTGGTTCCACAAACCACAATTCACACTGTCAACAGTGGAGCTACTAACAAATAGGACACATAATTTTCGTCTATTTGGAACCGTCAGTGACGAGTTCCGTCATAATCGCAATAGCGAGCGCGTGTAATTCGCGCTCTACATCAGTCGTCGGCTAATTGCGCGCGCGCATATGACATGCGCGTTAGTCATGAGTGACATGACATACGATGTCACAAGATCGTATCATTCTGGCATTCATCAAAATTTTTGTTTATTTTATAGTGCAACTTACTGCGCACACCTTGCAACTAGAACATTGTTCATTAAAACTCGTTGATGCATCAGAAATGTCATAAGGCTATTTACGATTGCTTTAATTACCAGATCTCGTGGACGCAAAGATTTTTTTGATTCTGCATCCATTATATCTGATGTTAATAGAAGAAGGCTTAAATCGTGTATTGTATTAGTCACAAATTCGATATCCAACCAGCCAGGTCAATTTATTGATAAGTAGGGAATTTCAAACACCGTACCTCGCGTTTTAAAGATTTTAAGGACGATAATCCTGATTCACGACAGCGAGTTGCGTTTTCGCAGGTGTGTTTGACACACATGAGCGCGTAACGATTACTAAGAGTTTTTTTGTAGGTTGGTGATGGTTTGCAAGGTAATAGAACGTGTATGGTCCATTAGGGACGTACCACCACAAATATATCTAGCGTAAGTCGTTCTTGTGTTTCGCCAGAGAGGTAAGATTGCCGGATTGATTTCATAAAAAGTGACCATCTTAATCTCCGGGAATAGACAGGCACCTGTGACTTCATATAGAACTCGTGTCATATAAAGTTGCTTACAGATGTCCATCGACGGTAGTGACCACTTACCAGGTGGTAGAACCACCGTGTAGTTCGACCGAGGAGGTACCACCGCCACACCTATTTCTAGCGTGAAGCAGTTCTTGCGTTTCCTTGGAAGGTTGTACTTACCAGCTCACTTATATATGAGGCGATCATCCCAGTACTCGGGAGTAGCAACGCATCTGCGATTTGACTTCAGATAAATCCCATGTTCCATATGAAGTTGCCATCAGGTTGACTGCATGGTTGTTTGCTACTTCAAATTGTGGTGAAAAGGTGGGTTGCATGGATTTCCAACTTCAATCTTATACAAAAATAGTGTCATCCTATCTTTGAACAATCCACACGATACATACTTAAGTGCACGTTATAAGCGCGCATCTATTCAAAGCTAATTGCTCTTACGATGACAGCTGGCATTTCGCGCATGATCCATCGCGACTCGGTTGCCTTCGGCGTTCGGATATTCTAATATTCGGAATGCACTGGCGTTCTATCATAATCAGAATGGCGGTTGCATGTCGTATATCAGGTGCCTAATTACTAACGTATGGAATGGCAGTAGGCTCTTTTGGCATGATCTATGTATGATACGTTATCACTTGATCTCACAAGATTTGTGTTTCGCAAAACAAGTCGATAAATCTTATTTATTGTTGGTATACAAAAATACGTATGGTAATACTAAGACTAGTTATTTGGGTATTTTTGATTAACGGTAGAACAAAGTGTAGTTCGAGCCGCTACATGTATTTCTAGCGTAAAGCAGTTCTAGCATTTCGATGGCACGATGTGGCCTGGAAGGATCACGATAAACAATTATATTCAATACCTAAAAATACAATATTCTATATATTACAAAAGATACGATCAGTTAATAGAAGTATTTATGTTATTACAGATGACTTTACTTTTTCCGAACTTAAAGAGCCGATTGCGGACGTTAAAGTCCCTCGAAGGTATAAATTATGATGAAAAAGTACTTTTACCAAATAATCTAGGTCAACAAAGAAACATATTCTCATTAACTATAGTATATACCTAAGGGTACTAGCCCCTTATACATACCGAATCGAACATAATAAGCACACCGACAGAAATCCGACAGAATACTGAAAATGTTATTAAATTCACATTATATGTAAAACAAAGGTTGGTACTAGCATTAGTTTAACTACAATATATCCATTGTCGCGTAATTACTCTCGCGTCCTGCTGACGGCAGGCACTTCGCGTGTGATCAACTGCGCGGACCGTCTATAGGTCAATGGGGTGCGTGCGTACATTCTTCTGTTTAAAGGTGCATATGTATATATATTAATTAGAAGTGACTAATTCTTCCTAACATAATTGCGACGTGAATTAAACAAACGAACTCAAGTGAAACTCAGACCCAGAGTAAAAATGCATTTATCGTTTTAACATCTACCTGGTCGGGAAAGGAATTTTGAAATAATATTGACGGTTTTACTCTGAAATTATCAAGAATTCTTGTGTTTAATGAAGCCATACCTACATGGAAAATTTGGATAACATCATACTTTATGTAACATTTATTACATTATGTAAGTAGGTACCTTTTACATATTTATTTTTTAATTCTTCAAAGACTTTTACATCAAATAATAAGAAAAAAAAAGTTTTGTGTATAGTTATTAATAAAATTAGGCAATAATTAAAATCTTTTATAAAACGCTACTTAAATATTACATAGCTAAATATAGGGTAATTAACGTTCTACAAAATCACTTAATCTAATTTTATAGATACGATTTGACGACCCGCATGGCGGAGCGGTCACCATACTGGTCTGATACGCAGTGAGTCCCGGCCAGAACAGAAATGTGAGTAATGAGTTTAGATTTTTGTTCTGAATCTGGGTATTTGTGTATTCGTCTTTGTGTGTCTATGGCACCCACGACACAGGAGAAAATCCTACTGTGGAGCTATGAATGTAGAAAGCGTTTGTAAAAAAAGGAACTTTTTTTATGAAGTAGATAAACCTACATTTATATTACCAACGAATGCTATATCAAACACAAAATTATATATTGTTTATCCAAAGCGAGCTAGTAACAAAATTATCAATATTCACCGTCATAATTAAAACAAAATAATTCGCGTAATCACTGCGACTGTCAAATAAACCCGATATGTGTGCGACATGCGCTAAACCGTAAAATGGCGGAACCTATCTGCAATAGTTTCAAATTAATTGCAACCAATAACAATGCTTATAATTTCGATTCAAACCTTCAGTAATTAATAACCTCGTATCGTTAGCAAAAACGAATTACGTTCGTTCCAAATCATGACTGTTAATGTCGACTTTGATGAGTGCGACTGTGCGACTGGTATAAATAGGTGTAAAGGTTAATTCACGCTACACCCCGCCGAAGTGATGCTTTGCCAAATACAATGGTGTTGATACAATACAACTGTTTGAATGCATGCTATGAGTCAGAGGCCTAATTAGATGTTTTTTCTTTGATTATTATATCATAAGACTTGGTAATGCCTCGCTAACGCTGAGAGATATCTTTTCTCATGAATTATTTTTTGCGTGTATTCGTATATTATATTAGCGGTGGCTTCAATATATAGCCACATTTTGGTACTCAATCGTATTTCGTTCAAAAACTTGAAATTTTAGATCAATTTTTTAGTTTTTTTTATATATTTTGTGTTGCCAAAATGTCAGTTTACCTCAATAATACAAATACTTTAAGACAAGCAATGAATGAAACTAAAAGCATTTTTGCTAGACGCTAATTAATTAGACTTATGGATAAAAAACATCTTATCATCACGAAGAAATATTTTATGCATCATTTCGTGGTTCCGGCACGTCGTAGCGTGCGGCACCTGTGGGTGCACACGTGCCAAATCCCCCATCAGCTGCACGCGATAACGTTGATCTGACAATTGAATAATTGGATATGACGCGACAGAACAACTGTATCTGGGCTGCCTTCAGCTTTGTTCTACACTTCGATCAGCGGCAAAAAGCGTGGTGTCGCCTTGATCACGGTTTGATTAACGCCTGTGTAAATGTCGGGCCGTTGGCACAATGGCACGCTGATCACCTTGCTTATCTATTTTGCAGTGGTTCTGGGTTCAATGTGATTCGGATCAAACGGACTTTTAAAGGACCCATGTAGATAAAACTATATAATAATAAATATCTTTCTCGCATTTTTGACACAAAATACAAATGTTACTTTTTTTCTTCAACACCGTTTGCACGTTATAGACACACAGTACAGTGTGTACAGGGTACAAATACAAACGTGTAAGATATTATTATGCACGCTAAGTAGCCATTAGAAGAACTTGTTAGTCTCACAAAATATAGATCGGTCCTGACTAATTTACAATCTGATGTTGTAGAAAATTTCAAACTTCTGCCAAAACGATTGAAAATATTGAATCGCATGTCAAAATAATTATGATTAAGTGCAACGAGCGATTCAAGAATAGATGATTCAATTTGCGCCTAATAGCGCGGTATGCGTCACTTGGGCTATTCTCCAAAATTTGGCGAAACGATTTGTAGCGATAAAACAAGATGTCCTCATAAATATCGCCGCGACAGACAGCGACAACGGGCAGCTCCAAATTTGAAGATCACGTTTACTAAGTTGGTTGTTAATATGATGAATAGGCTGACGCGTCTGCTGTGTTTAGTGTTCTACAATTTACTGTTCTCTTAATACGCGTAGCGTAGTGCTCAATTATGGCTATAACCTAGTGAATTTTTCGTGTCTATCAGATTAAGGGTCCAAATTGTCGAATTGAGTATCAAAAATTGTAAATTGGTTTAACGGTGAAATAACATCGTAAGAAAACACACAAAAAGCTAGTTGTCTACAAAGTCACCAAATGGGCCCTAGTCCATCGTATCCCATTCTGTGAGGGGAACTGAGCCCGACGTTCGGACAGTATTATGTAGATGATGACGATGACTACCCTTCAGAGATTTTTTTATTTTCTTATTTAATAAGTAACCTGAATCCAACATTTCCCCCAAATATCTTGCACAATAGCAATTTATATATTGGAAAATATCAGCACTTACTTGCAAAATTTTAATATGTAAAACAATTACTTTACCAAATTTTAAATCTGTACCTAATTTAACTCCATTCTTTTTCTGAACAACAATGACACATTCCCAATGCCACTCCCATATTTCCCTCTGTATATATAATACAGTATATAAAAATGTCCGATTAATCACGATTATAAAATAAATCCGGCAAGATCCTCATCCCCGTCCCTTCCCATAACGCCGGACAAAAACTACCAGTGATAAAACCCATCACCGTCATTCGTCCGTAAAAGATAAATAGCCAACACATGATGCCGTCGGAAAAATATCTAATTTAATTTTATGTTGTTCGGTGTCGTACCTACCTGTCCACGACCGTCATAGATTCCAGCGTCGCGGGACCAATTTATGGGCCTCTATATCATCCCAACTTATGTCCGGACATAATAAGTTTCCACGCAGCTAAGTTGAATTTATTGTTTATCGGCGCGGCCAGAATGACGCTGTCCATCCGTACGTAATACATGGCTAAACTTATATTGTACATACTAAAATGTTATTTGGCCATTTTAGTTACGCACCGTCGCTTTATATATTTAGTGCAACCTTTATTTTTGTTTCGGGCTAAATTTTGATATACCTACATTAAAATGGTCACAAACTTTATAACAGATTTGGCATGAGATCGATCATAGTTCCTAAGTCTAAGTATTACGTTAGAATTCCATTAGTAACAGAACCGTTGAGACCCAAATAACAAAGCGCTATAAAGTTTTTTTTCTCTTTATGTTAAGAGAAAAAAAACTTTATCATATATTATCATATATCAAATAATTATCATCATGAGCGTATCATTGTTAATATAATTAAATTAAAAGTTATATAAAATTAAGGCGTTAATATAAAATTAAGGCGTTATTTTAAGTTACTTACACACTAAAAAATATATACAAACGTTTTCCAATACACAAATTTATTTGAAAGCCGATCAAGACAAGCAAATTTATTTAAACGCAACGGACGGATTCGAATATGGAATGGCGGTTATAAATATGACGGGCATTAATATTTGAATAAACATGTCTTTTCGTCGTAAGTCTGTCGCGACATGCGACTGACGCCGAGGTGTTTAGGGCCTTATTTGCATATTAAGCATATTAACTACAGGAAAATATGATAATAGGCGGTTTGCAAAGGACTTGTTTTTTTATTTAAATAAATAATGTTATTTATCTTATTGCAATTCTGTTTGGAGAGTAGTGTTGCAGTTTGTTCCAGTGTATCTTAGAAGTTGTAAATTAATTATAATTAAAGTCAATATCGATAATTACATCACACACGCCATTCTGAGATAGCAGTGACAGTCTTGTGGTTTGAAAAACAATTCCTAAATCCAATGTTTCGAGGTGCAAATCACAGGTACCTTAGATTTTAAAAATAATAGGCGTTTTCTAATATGTCTTTTATTTTCATAACATTACTTACACATTTCAGTTTCATCACTATAAAGGAATCATCGTGGGCAATAAATACTACACTTTTTAGAGTGGTAAAAAATATCAATACTATATGATCAGCAAACTGCGGTGAACTATGGACTACGAGCACATGGCCTGATTCCTCTCACCCTGAAAGAAAACTCAAGTCTTAATGTATTACATAATCAGTGTAAAACAATTTAGTCTTGTATTAAAAGTAGGTCATTCTATTAACAGCACATACGTGGTGTCCTACGGATATAGGCATCTTAGTTAATAACTAATGTTAGGTCTACTCTATATTCGCCTTAAATTCAGTCTTGTCGTTGAATTATTAGCCATGTCATTCACGGAACGCACTAGAACACGAGACGTTCCATCTTAGTTTCTACAATAGCAGTTAATATCCGTTGGTTACACGAAAGACTACAATCATTCCAAATTATTAATTTGAGTGCTAAAAGTAAACATAACAACATGTAAATTTGTTGAAAATAATGACAACATAGATAAAAAATATGTCATGCATTAATATTGTTATAAACATTGTGATAAAGCCGTAACTCAGTCGTCGACTGACGCCGATGTGTTTGAGGCTCATTTGCATCGCGCCGCGGGAGAAATTATTATAAGACCTGTATAGATGCTTTTAAATAAATAAATAATAATAAAAGAAGTATATAGAACAGTGGAAGCTAGCTAAGTGGTCAGATTCGGCCATAAACAGAGGCTTCACGGTTCGATTCCAGCCAGTCAAATACGTAAGTAATTTTATATTTCTCTTCTGGGTCTGGTCATTTCGTATATACTTATGTTATAAATGTCACACCTTAAGGTACGGTTATGAGTGCATAAAACGTCTTTTTATTAGCATGCATCAGATGTACATATACCGAGATTTCCATAGATGAACGGAAAATTTGAAAACCCTAGAGCTACTCGTATTAGTAATTCTTTCACTGTATTGATATTTAAAAAAGACGCTTTCTACACTCATAGCCCCAAACTAGGATTTTCTCCTGTGTCGTGGGTGCCATGGACACACAAACA
>DWNE01000110.1:0-38604 GCA_018249875.1 Cecropterus toxeus
GTCCATGAGCGGCAGTAACCACTTACCATCAGGCGGGCTGCTTGCTCGTTTGCTACTTCATATTTATAAAAAAAAAAGATTGTTACATATGACATATCATTAGAATACTTTCAATTTGCAGAGTGGTATAGTTTATAGAATTTTTTGAAACTGGCGCCTGCAAATAGGGAAAACAGAGGGGGGAAGGGACGACTTTTTTATAATCATGACTTTATGGGAATCAAATAAAAACTAGAAAATAAACCTTTAATATACCTACAATACTTTTATGTTAACATTATGACGAAAAGTCATATATAACCTAAATGTTATATTGTGAAATTTTATAAGTATGATTTTATAAGCTATCTTTGTTAGAGTTCTACTGATAGTCAGTATAGTCAGACCAAAATGTTGCTTATATATGACAGCGACATACAAACGCCCCTATGCGGTTAAACCTATGCACATTTATGGAGTCTGGCATAACAGAGACATTCTGATAAATTATTGGCCACGCCGCGCGCCCGTTATTGTTTATTGCGGTTTTACATAAACGCATTTATAGCAAAAGAGGCATTTAACATAGTTAAGCCGTGACTACCATTTATTTCTTTTAGCTACCATTTCTTTTGTTTCTTTTTTAGCAATTCAGAGATGCATTTGAAGATTATAATTACCTTAAAGTAAATTTTTATCTCATCTATATCTTCGGATATCGTTTTCGCTCGTGTTTCTTATTGAGTAATTGACATGAATAATCTAGGTTCGCAAAAAGAGGAGTAAAAAATAGACGCGAAGACGAGACAATGGCGTGGTGGCGGACTGGGATCTCGAATCGCGATCTGCGTTCCACTGGCTCCACCCAGTTAGTGATGTGTTTACTTAAGTTTTTTTCATCCGCAAACTCCAATATCGAAAGATCATTAATTTAGTTCGTTGAAATGATATTTGAAAATGAAAAAAAAAACTGTTCGGTTTGAATCTAATTCGGTAATTTTATTATTCGTTTTAAAATAATTTCATTTGTAGATTACAATAAATATGTACGATTCAATACACGCGTATCTTTGTAATTTAGAAGTAATAAAGCAACCACCTCTTTGTAACGTATATCATGTAATGGTAATGTATACGGTATTACACTGTTTTTTTAATAAAGTTTTATTTTTACAAACAAAAAAATTATTAATGTACTACAACTATTACAAAGATATGCGAATCATCATCATTATTATTACTCATATTAGGAAATATCGTGTTGTGCATGATAATATTTACTTCATAACTTACCATTATTTATATGTTATTTAAATAAACCATTAGCTGAATACCTAATCTGTTTTCATTTTATTCATAAGATATTATCATACAGTTTTGATAAACATGACAAGTTTCAAAATATCAAACACTGAAAATAAAATCTAGACATCTCTACCCCGACACAATGCTAGCCTCCGGCGTGCCTACTCGTGTGACACTCGATTCAGCGAGGGGAAACACCACTTTCAATACAAAAAGGGAAATTCCTGCCGACACCGCTTCACTAGTGCCGTCCTAACAACCACGGGAACCCTTTATAAAGGCCCTGTCGAGCTAATTGAACGTATATACTCGTATGCCAAATATATGTTATGCACGAACACATTTTTCAAAATTAGAATCTTTTTCATCAACGTTGCCTGAAATGTGGAATCGCTCGTGCGTGTAAACACATGTGAAGGGCGGAACTCGACCACGTGTAAACTCGACATTTGCATATTTTCAACGTAGCTTTGTTGAACTTAAAAGACGTAGACAATTATATGTGGTAAGCATCATAGAAATATAATATATGTATATTATACAAATCAGCGGTTATTTAAAAATGAATGCCGTAAACATGTATTGTACTTCGCGATTCAAACACCCTTGTTTACGAGCAAAGAATTTTCCAACAGAATTCCAAAGGTTCGACTTGCTTAAATTTCTGTTTAGAAAAGTTTTTGGACAATACACAAAGTAATTGCTAGCTTGAGAGAAATGCTACATAGACAGCTAAAGTATGAAAATCTCAGCTATAATAAATTACTACAAACGCTCAAATCCAAGTCGTTTACTTCATGTTTTATAGCCTCAGACTCCTCCCATATCTTGATAAATTGCAATGATACTCCAATGTATTTTATTTATATATATAGGTGCATGTTACCATATTTCCTTAGGACTATGCTCAAAAGTAGTTTTGTCTATATACTAGTAATCAAATTTTATTACATTACTTCAGAATATTTACAAAAAATACACAATATGCAAGGAACAACAGAATATAATATTAAGTAAGTTGTTGTTAGAATGAGAAAAACCTCTTATTTCATCTAATGAATTTCATGTAATGAATCAAAATAACTGGTATTGTTAGGATAAAGTTTATGTACAATAATTTAGTCTAGACAAAACAATGCTTAGCTGAAATCATGCTTTGCTCGTAACACATTAATTTGTGTGCTTACATTATAAGTGGTTATTATTATAGCAGTAGGTAGTAATCCAATGTAAACACCAAACAACCTTGTTTACAGTAATGATACGTTTAAAATAGTGGAATGGACAAATTAATTTACCAATGACGCAGAATGTCCAAGGTTAGTGCCAAGGCTATATTGCCTCCAAGATCAGATTACATGGCACAGATTCCGTCAGGTGCGGACGGAGACCTAAAATAATTTTGGAAATTTACTATCACTGATTTACCCAATTCATTGGGAATCACTGAAAATTTATGGTCCTTGCTACTCAGCAACGCATTTGTGATATACTATTGTTCTGTATGTACTTGCTTACGGATGTCCATGGGCGACAGTAATCACTTACCATCAGGTGTTTTTTGCTACTTCGATCGCATAAAATAGAAAAATATTTCTAAAATAGTTGGACAACTCATCTGTGGCTCACCACAGATGAGTTGTTACTACTGATATGGAATGTTCCTGTGGGAAATGGGCTCGGTCCGCAATGATCGCGAAGGGATGTGATCCATCTTCAATCGTTACATAAATATTAAACTTTATTTTATTACCTTTTTTGTCTAAGCTGCTGACTCTTATTGTATGTCTGACCTGCCTAGGTATAAAACATTTTCTCAACATTCCCTACAATCCATTCGGCTATGCCATCATGTAATTTACTGAACACAATTCATTACTCCTATTATACACTAAATTAGATTCACTCAGCGTCCGTCGTTTATGTTTGATTTGTTATCCGTCCTATTAACCTTCTACCACCTTCAAAAACCCAAAGTCTGACAGACTTGTTGTTTTCATGCTTCATCGGACTCTACATACAGGCTATGTCAAAACGTATAGATCAAGAATAATTAATGCTTGATTACTCTGACTTTTCAATTGACACGAAGTAGACAGCTAAGAAGTACACAACTATGCTACCTTAAAGTATACAATATTAATACAAATGTATACAATATCAATGTATTTAAGTATACGTGTAAAAAATACTCAATAATTGGTATCACACTTGTGTGTCCAAGAACTGAACAAACATTGACTTGCATGCAATGTTTCCCCTCCATTGAACGTCAGTTATACTACTCCTGTGCCAGTCTGTTGTTGATATATTTTTCATTTGATTTTTCCACAATAAGTTGTCATCACCAATATAGGAACAAGTACCTCTAAAATCATTGCGTCAAAGGATACGGTGATTAATTAATTGAAATTATTATTCCTATTACAATGTATTTAATTATCTTTTAACAAATTGACACTTTATTGTTTCGCCTAATGACTCTTTGGCATTGTTCCAGTCATCAATCTATCAACACACCGTTAACGAGACAATGGCTTGTGAGACGCTAATTTACCTATTTAGCGGTAAACCACGCAGTATATTAAAGATTGACACGTACGCTCGTAATTTTTAATTGTACGATAAAACAATACATGCGTGGGCTGACGGCTCCATATACGTACTTCAATAAACCGTTTAAGGCCAATATTATATCATGATTTTTTACCCATGCATGAAGATCATGATTGCATTTTTTGTGGCTATCTTCTTAACTGCTATAACTGTATTGTACGTACTTATTTATGTCAAGAAGCTAGTTAGGGAGGACGCCGTAGCAAAATACTAAGCTTGTAACCGCGCCAACGGCTGTATTAGATTGGGAATCCCTGGGCTACAAGCAGATGATAGAACCATTTATGGTTCGATACCAGTAGCACCATCGCCAAACTTATTTATGGCCCATAACGGCAATTATATGCTATGCTGTGTTTAGTTTGAACTATGTGGTCAGGAAGACACATTTATCGGAGGCGTGCCAATTTCAACGCAACTGTCACAGATCGCAAGTAAAATTCTTCATCTAGCTTATTGGGGGTTGATGACATGTCAATGGGAGACAGTAAGCTTCAGATAGACTGCGTGAGATCTTACTACTTCTGTACTATTTGAAAATAATTCCTGTAAACCAAATATTTCCCACTGTATGATATCACATCAAATGAATATGCTGCCTGATCGTGCACTTTTTTATCCTCCATGTTCCATGTTTATTCCTGCATTACGTTGCATATTTTGCATGCCAAACAATGAAATTGTTCAGTTGAGCTTGCGTTACTTATCCCGGCTTAGAGCAACCCTCCCGGGTTCTGCCGGCACTTGCTACGTAATCGCATTACGTGTGTAGAAGCAATCAATAATATAGGGGATTAATGTCCAATATATTACGGAACACGTTTAGTTCAAACTCGAAGTAATTTGATTAATAATTTTGAAGGGCTTATTGAATTTTATGGCTTTAATTAAATATAAGCAGACACTGAATATGATACAGAAATAAGTACCAAAAAATATAAGGTTTATTATGCGTCCGTCGATACTTATACATAATTATGTGAATATATCAAATGATAGGAACTACCGTAGATATCGAATTAATTGCGTTTGCAGTTACAGAAATACCAAAGTATAAGAAACTTAGATGAGAAATTGTCGTTGACGTTGTAATTTACATAAATTTTACTTCTATATAACTTATCACATGTCAGAAATGATTCCATTGCTTTCATTAAACCGTAAATGCAACCATTGCAAGCGCGCAATTTTATCTCTATGCGTCGGCTGTTAAAGGAATTTATATGTCATTGTTCCTTAGCTGACTAAGAGATACAGCGCTAAGCTTTTAACCCAGTTGTGTTCTTGGCGCCTGCATTGCCTATATTCCGTATTTCATTACTGTCAGCGTAAAGAGGCTTAAGGAACTCGGGCACAGCACCAATTAAAGCGACTTATAGACCAATATGTTCTTATTTAGACCAATTACTTCGCAATTGTGCCTAAACGTGTATCGAGTCTAATTGTTGGAACGTGATTGTCAAAGGAATAGTGGATATTTATATCTGAGATCTGATAAGCGTTTCAGCGAACGCTGGTTACAAGTGACTGTAGTGAACCTCACGTATTTTATCAGCGATCAGCCGCTAACGAAATAGGTAAGATGACATCAACAGCGCGTGCTATATACTGAGTTTCACGTTGACGGGCATGAAGGCTGGCTCAGGCACGTTCGTTGTTTGAATAACTCATAATTTATCTTACAACCTATAATAAAGTGTCATACACCTCGACAGCTTCGTTCAATCATACTAATTGTTATTCGTCAGCTAGAGCCCGCCAAAAACTTTAACGATTTACGTTTTCTATAACAATGCCAAACTTTTATGACCGTTGTTATAAGCTACTCTGAACATTGTTAAAATATTAAAACAAAATTCCCGACTGCTTAAAACGATTTTTTGTCCATATTTATATTATATATTTAATTAAACGATTTATATGAGTTTCCATAATGTAATCTCTAGTTTTTGTTTCGCATATGTCCATATTTAAACTGTATCTGTTTCATGGCTCGGTCTGTGCCTTGTGCTTTGGTTAACATGTTGTATTTAGTGCTAACTCGACGTCAGCATAATTTAGTTGGCTACAGCGGGCGTGAGATGGGCGGTTCGCATTGAGTGGCAATTACGTCGGTAATAGGTTCGTTATCAGATACCACGTCATCTCAGTAATGAAACAAGCTCCCGTCCGGCTTTCTCCTCTGATACACTTTTCTTTGTCCATTATTCTTTCATTGATTGTATCTTCCAATAAGATAGTTGCTTTTGTCTTATCCAGTTTTGGGAAAATGTTCTGCACAAGCATCATTAATAATAGTAAGCGTATTATCTTTCTGCCTGATATCATTATAGAAGCCACTAATTAATGAATCGAATACATATTTTATTTCCTGTTCCTATTTACTATCTGAACCATTTTTGTTTTTATCACCATTTGATATAAAATGCATAGTTTTAAGAAGCAAAACTACAATTTCTTATGTACACCTCTTGAAACGAAAATTAGGGAAATGTTTTGATAACGCTTATTTGTTGATACAACAGGTTGTTACGTGGTTGTTTCTGAATGGTATGAAAAATGAAACGCAAATTATGTTGAATTATTATTACCTTTTCCGGCTCGACTCGTCTAGCAAGTGCTTATAATTCATCTCATTATGAAGGGGCGCAGTTAAAAAATGCACGTGGGCGAAGCGGTTGGCGCCGTAAGAGTAAATTAAAAGCTCTAGTTAAGCAATACATAGACGTATATTCGTGATATTCAACTTATCGTATTTATATAAGAATGCATCATTGTCTGAGAAGTATTTTTTGCGGCACTGTAGATTGTTCTCGTAGGCGTATCTCTTACGGTTACCGTTGATAACTGCCTTATAATAGGTTTATTTGGTTCTCACAACTGTTAGTAATATACCAGCTTACTCATCACAAGTTCACAAAAACATTTTGCGTTTCCGTTAAGCATTATTTTTAGCTTAAGTATGATTGAAAAAATAGAACTAGAAACACAACAGAAGAAAACTCAAAAGTCAAACATTGGGGTAATAATATATTAGACATTTTAATTTTACGATTCCTGTCTTAATATATGCAAACGGTTATTTAAAGACTAACTATATTCAGGACGCCATCGGACTGGCAGTTATCCCGAGATATCAGCCGCCTGGCGCTAGTGACGTGGTAGGTGTCGCGGGCCGCTGCGCGTGCGCACTGGCGCGTGAACCAGCTGATAGCGTGGGAACAACACGTGACGAATGCTCCGGCATATGCGATGAATAGAGTAAAATTGTGCTATATGGTATTGCAACTATGACGGACATAATGAAAAACGGAGATTTAACCGCAAACTTCGAAAGACATCCTTGACGTAGCTGACAATATTAGGTTGTTGTTTACGTTATCAGTATTTGAGTAATATATTTGTCAAATTATAACTTTAGTATAACATCCTTCAAATTTATAAAGGATTACAAAATAATAGCTGAAAACAACTAAATATCTTTTCAATAGAGTGATACCACTATTAATAGGTAATAGATAGTGCAACTTGATTCTTGCTCGCAATGCGTAATTTTAACCGTAACCTTGAATCTATATAAGTATGTACTAAGAGACAAGTCAACAAAAGACTACTAAAACGGTAAACAAATTGTCATATGACAGTTAAGGCGACGAGACTAACTCATATATCATGATGGATACCGTGTGCATCCGCGACACTCAAAGCTCTTGAAACAATAGGATGCGGGCCTCGCCGCCGACGACCTCAACTTGTGCGTAGACTTGCTCGACAATACAATTAGGTACATGATAGCTCAATGAAAGCCAATTTAGACGATTTTAACAGTGTCTAGTGTCGTCTCGAGATTAAATAACGCGTAAAAATAGAATAAGATTTACGCCTAAAATGTCTCAAGATATAAGATAGTATTAGGACTCAAGTAAAATGTCGACTTGCTAATTTGTTAACGAAAGAAACAAAACCCTGTTAAACTACCCGTATGTTATAAAGAATACGAATCGATAGCATTTTAAAGACCAGGTAAAAAAACCGACTGATGATAATAATCAACTAAGAAGTAAGAACCAGTAATGCAAGGCGGTGACAGACAAAAAAATTAAAAAAAAAATACAACTACAACCAAGCATACGTTTGTCAGCGCCTGCATTACTTGTGTTTACCTTTTCAATAAATTACCCTTATACAGTTGTTTTCATAATTATAATCGTTTGTTTCATTCGATTAGTCATCGCTCGTTCACCTATACCTAACTAACAACTAACTAACTAACCTTTGCATTATTTTCGTATGTAATTGGTTACCTCATGTCAAGGTAGGACGACCTTGTAACATAAACGAGTTTAAATAAATACTCATTCAGTTGATTGCTTACCTCTAAACGCCAGACCATTAGTAAAATTAAATTGTATTAAATTGTTCGAGTTGTGGTGGAAAACGCCAGAACTTGTTGGGAAAGTTGTTGTTGTTAAAATAAACGTTTATCCAATACGTTATGTTTTCAAGCTATTGCTTCGATCCTTCGCATTAATCTAATTGTTTGCCGACTTAACTATATAATAGAATGGAAACTTTCAAGCCGTCCAACTGAGAACACAAATACAGAATCAATATCAAAAAGTAAAATGGTAACGTACAAGACGGCTAGCTAAGAAAACAGCATTTTATTGATGCGAGTGACGCTAATGACTAGACCATAATAGTGAGTGTTGTAGCGAGAAAGACTCACGACCATCACGCAACGGTTGCACGTGACCCAGATACCGAGTATCCACAACTATCCTATCCATTAACTTAATTGTAGCGCCAGCTCACTTATAAAATTGCACCGTCGAACATAATGACACATTTCGCGCAATCTAATTTCGTTTGAATGGTAAACACAAATAATAGTGTTCACAATAACGTGGTGTTGCGGTGTTGCGCCATCAAGAACGACGATCAACAATCAACAATGGTAGCAATGCGTGACGGTGTTGGGAGATTTGCAGGATAAAAAGCGTCGAGTGAATACTCTCTTCCGTTGCACGCTTACGGATTGCAATACAATTTTGTCGTTGTATAGTATTGTCGATATAATTCACGTGAAACACAATTACTGTCATGTCAGCGACCGCAATTCGATATGAATGGGCACAGTTAATGGGAAGACAAAGGCCGTAAATCAAGGTAATTAACAGATCAAATTGCAAGTGGAGTCGGCAGCATCACACCTGCCGCAATGGTCACGCTTCAATGAACTTGTAGATAGTCAATAAATATTAGAGCTACGAGTATTTATTGGATTTTATTTTCGAATATTAGATAATGTATGACAAATACATCTATTGAAATAGTGAAATATAGACTAGATTTTTAGACCTAATGCACATATCTGTTAATAAGAAGATAATAAAATATTTTTCATACCATATGCAGTTGACTGATAGTAGATGCTTCTATTTTAAGACTGAATCTTAGTAGACGCGCACGTCGGTAATCATAACTTTATTGCAATTTAATGATGATTGATAGCCTATAAATTTTAACTATAACTATCGCGTAAAGTAAGATGTTTACGGTTATAACAATTAATAAACAACAATTAAGAAACTATGTATTTCATAGGAATACTATAAACAAAGAAGACTTCGTTGATAACTATATATTTATAGATGAACATAGACTTTTTGTTGTTTTAATTGACGGGAACCCCCAAAATAGTTATGTTTAATTTTTTTTACTCTCTTCACTGTGTATTCTTTGAAAACTAATAATAATATAGAACTACGCAAAATGAGATCAACAGTGATTCGACGTTGGAAATTCGTGGAAAACAATAAACAGGCTTATACTAATTAAGTTTATAAAATACTATGTTGTACACACGTCTTGATCCAATTACGTGAAATACCGTACTAGACAAATATCATTTTGCGTTGGATGATATTGATAATTATTTTGTAGGAATATGTATTCAGTCTTGATAAAATTGTATAACTTAATGTACCTAATACATGACAGGACGAGGAGAGTATTTTAGTTTACTTATTGCACTTTGTAGAATGCCAATATTTTATGACATTCGAGATATATAAATATGGGTATATTAAAACGCACCTCACAATGAATGGTGTGTTATTATAGATAACCTAAGCAGAACATCAATCAATGCTTTAACTTAATCCAGAACCCAGCCATCAATTTACAAATTAGTGAGTCACGATGTATTATTCACATCATTTTTCAATGTTGTTCAGATGACCGTGTCTCCGGATGACACAGAGAACTAATTACAAATTCAATAGCATTACAAGCAGGTTCAAGCATATCGAATATTTCAATTCTCCCGTTAGCGCAGATGCAGAAGTCACTTGATATATTGATTCTTATTACATTACATAAAGAAGTAAACAAATAACGCAACACATATCATTACATAATGGAAATGCACGTAAGGCGGATGCCGGAATGAAGGATGACAATCTGCGGCTCCCCACGATTTGTGCGCCAATGAGCAGCAAGGTCGGCGTCTGATTGTCGATAATAGTGCCACTTAATGCGATGTGACGACGACACACCACGGCACACGATACAGCGATACGAGTCCGACACACTGGCCCACTTGTGCGTGCAACCCCGTTTGACACTACCTGGCACCTACGATACTAAATGTATTTATTTTATACGACCACATTTTGCATAGATGCAGTTACGAATTGTCAGTTATGATTATTTTCTTGTGCTTCATCTTCACCTGAACCTATACGAGATTCCTTGCTAATTCATGTGTGGTTCCTGGTATTTAACTTAATGTTTGAGTATTTTCAGTTCGTCGTATGAGCTAACATTTGGGATCACGACCGAACGTTTATGCAATATTAATTTGATCTGAAGTTTATAGCATTGCCGCATTTCCTTTTCAAAAAGATTCTCATCTTAGTTAAGATTTTTGATTTCCTTTAGATAAATAACGTCGTGTTTAGCAATCGAAGGAAATAATAACTGGTTTAAAAAGGTTTTATAATATTATTCTCATTTATGACGCTTCCACAGTAATAAACTCCCAAGGTTGATTAACACCGATTTGAGGACGCGTCGCGTAATATATGTTATGAAAACAAAGTAAAATTATTATCATTCGCAATATAATACATTTTATTTAAAGACTGTCTCTACAATTTACTTTAATGTATTAACTTTAAAATTGCCCTTCATTAAATGTTTTACGAGAGAAACAGAAAAACTGTCTCTGTTTAAAATATCTGGCTTAAACAAACTAAAATGATTTATTCAAGAACACCATTATATAAGAATATACCCTTGAATACAATCCTAAAAATATTTAAGTCTGAAAGGGTAACAAGAATATAGATAAGCTTACAATATTGAGTTCATAACGATTGTAAGGGAATAATTTAGCATGACGCGAATTGAAAGAGAGAAATAATGTTTATTCACGATTAATTGTGACATTTCTTATCAAAAAGAAACCGGTAGACGTTGACATAATTTATGCCTTTCCCGATTCCCGACAGGACGCCAGTGGGCACACGCTCTCAGCTTCGGTTGCGAAATGTGGCTATTTTTAGGCCACTCTGTTTGTTGACGACATCACACAAGAATTCCATTGAATTGACATTATTATCGTCCTCTGTGAATGTCATTGTGATACTTTTATGTTTTGGTACAAAATTCTCCTTTAATAGGTTCTTTGATAACCTTATGATTTTCATATTGTTTTGCTTTAAATCGTATACATTTTTGTAGCAAGAATTCTTGTAGCAATTTTATCAATATAGTACAAGTAAATCTATGATTGTAATGCAAATATGAAGAAACGTTCGATAATATTCGCTTTGAAAACAACATCCATGAGAAAATGAAAATCAAATTGGAATGGAAGGAAGGGAGGGAAGCTTGATATCACCTGTAAGACAATGTATCCCGTCGCGGTATTTCCCGTGCACACGTAAGCTCGTGGTGGCAGGAAAATATCTGATTGTCCAATCCCGGATGAGCAGTTTTTATTAGACCTTGACATTAATTCGTCGCATCACATGTTGTGACTATAGTTCGCAATTTTGTCTGCATGCAATGCTGCTTCTTTTTAATGAAAGGATATAATGATGTTGTCGTGAAATTCGCACAATCCAAATGTAAAAGATCAAATTCGAATTCATCCTTAAATACACTATAGAAACAATGGCACTATATTTTCTGCAACTAGAAATATCATCATGTTATATTATTATTACTTTCTATTTCTTTTTCTGCAATAAGTGCAGAAAATTAAAATGATATGATTCTTCGTCAATGGGATAGAATTGAAATATTTGCACTGTCTTAGACTCTTCATAACTTATCAACGGACTTTCCTACCATTGGTATAGGATATCTGTTTACATGTCACATCTGAACATTTTTCACAAGAAAATCCTATTTGCACAAACGTACATTTATAAAAGGGAGTGCGCTATAGAGATATTTGCGTTATAGAACGGCTGCTTATTTTCCAAGTAAATTGACATGCACTCGAGCCGTTTCATGTGCTTATCTAATGCTTTTAAGATTTTGCGATGAGACCGGGACGCTTTTTGCAATAAAACCGTAACGACGTACGAGCAGCTGTCTATCGTGTTTTTTGCTTTGCAATTTCAAGTTGAATTGCTGCATCAGCAGCTGCTAGTTTATTCATCTTCAGTCATGTACCTATTTGCAGGCATGGACTTTTAACAACAATCTGCTCCGGAATTTAAATACCTTTTTTTATAATGATGCCTTTACAGACTGTAAACATTGATGGAAAAAATAATTAGAAACTAGATTAACAATATATCCGCGTGCCAATTCCTTAGAAAAAACCCTGGTAGTATTTTTTCGGCACTGAATTTGGATGTACGAGTCAGCGACCAGACGGCCCAGTACAGTCATGGACCATTTGCATGGCCTACCCTCTGACCATCCGGGCCTGTCTATTTGAGTCATTTAGAAAGTTGAACAAAAATAAGTGGTGGAAGGAAGTCTTTACGTATAATTGTCGTTTGCGCTTTGTGGTTTGTGGTCGTTCAGCTCGTTATACTTAATTGTACTTAATTCCCGCGGTCAGATGTTAATGCTGATCAGGAGGACAGTATCAGTTACTTGGCACTTAAAGACTTTGCTTTTTTATGACTAATTAACACGAGAAGAAATGTTGTTAGCGATTAACATCCCTTTGTGAAGTAGGGATAATTAGTGCGATGATCTAGGGATGGGGATAGTACTGGATTTGGTTGTAACTTCACATCTATTGCAGTTAGTCTTGATTTAGGTCAGTCTAAAATTTGTGTTAGGTTAGGTTTGTATTCTCATTCTAATAAGTAGAAAACACAAAAAAGGATAAATAAAAGACAGGAATAATTACAACAGGACGCAGGAATGCATTCAGCTTTCTGCACAAGAGAGTAAAATATAAATGAGGCTACATGTTATCCACAATTATAACATTAATTAAAAACACAAACACTGGCGGCGCATTTGTTATTAAAACTAGATTGTAGGCACTTGGGACATTTAAAAACAAAGTTATTAACGAGCGTAGAATCTGATAAAAGGCAAACTATTTTGGAGAGTGTAGCCGTTCAAATTATTCCGTCGTTCTGATACATAATAACATTCAAAGTTATCTCAGATTATATCACACATTTAGCAAGTAAACGCATCGCGTTGCAAGTTGCAAGTTGCGATAATGCAGTCGTTATGCAGCGGTGGGTCGGCCTTCGCCACGGCAACGGTCCCATTGTGGCGTGCTCACAATGAACACTTAGAAACTGGATATCAACGTCTTTTGTATACGTTTCGAGGTAATAATATCAACACACCAAAAGTACTTAATTGGTTTAAACCCGCTCGTTCTACCACTTTCCAACTCGCTCGAAGCTGAAATTACCTGTGTTGTAAAAACTTAAGTGTTTCGAGTTAAAAGTATAACGTAAGACTGTGAAGAAACCATTGTATTTTTAATATTGAAATAAGCATAATACGTGTTTCGAGATTTTAAGATAACATTGTTATTATGAAAAGAGCAGTAGTATAGATAAAAGTGACAGTGGTTAACCTTACATCACACGAATTGCTCAGTTAACCACAAGAGCGTACATAGTAACCGGGATTTCCAATAACATAGGGGAATCCAATAGCCATCACGCTGACAGGGGTCAAATGACTAAACAACCAAGGAATGTTTAGACCGGGCATTACACACATGTGTAAATTTGACCATGTGTAGAAATTCCAATAGTATATACCTCATAGGAATTATGTATGAAATTTGTTTAGAATTTGAAGATTTTTAATAATATTATACTAAGATTTGATGTTCTTAAGTTATTATAAAATTATATAATATGATTTTGCAAGCTAAGCCGGCGATAACAAAACATTTTTTCAAACAAAAATCTTGTGTGGTCTGTATGACGTGAAACATCTCGACGATAGTTAATTCACAAGCAAATTCCGTTGAAAAATGACGTTATAAATTATTGATATAACATAATACGCACCGCAGATAAATATTCAAATAAAACAAGGAAGGAAAGTAACAAAAAATATGGTAACAAAAATAAAAAAAAACCTTAAGGGAGAGACAAATCCAAAATAATTATAGTTTATAGTACGGTTAATTTAGATCGCTATTTGATTAAAAATCTTTATTCAGTCAAATTCATCAAACAAAACTAAACTTTAATTATTTCTTTATCCGTCGTTAGATTATACATATTTGGCGAATTTGTAAATTGTCATAAATGGACAGAAATCTTGTTATCTCTACATTTATGGGTTCTTGGTACAACAATTTCAGATAGGACCTCCCAACACATATCGTATGTCATTTGGCACACGATAAGGTCGCATAAACCTCCCTCTCAATTCAAATCCCAAATTGCCCGGCAAAATCTCACAGCCCTTTGTCCAATAGACTTATTATTACGAGCCACTGATTTGAAAAGGAACCCTTTGTAATTTTTTGTTATTCTCCTACATTGCTTTGTTTTCATAAAAATATATTGAACGTGAATAAAACGTTCGGAGGAAAATTGTTGAAGCGTAGTACGTATATCTTTCTAAGTTTTTGAATAAAATAGGTTACCATTTACCATTATCGAAATATGATTTGATTTCAGATCCCTATTGGCACGGAGTCTTGATTACAAATCAATATCCATCACGGCGCCATTACCAGACATGCTTATCGACTTCTAAATCGAAACATAATTTTACGATATTTTCATCATCATCATTCAAACTAAACTGAACTAACGTGTTCCATAAAAAATAACCCAGACGACAAGAATTAAAGGAATCAGAACTTAACTTCAGTCTAAACCTAAGCTACTGCGAACGTCAGGTTGCGAATAAGTGCGAGCATACTTGTGGGGTGTAGGGCGGGTGGTGATAAACGGCGTAGTTTCCTCCGTTGCCATGGCGACGCCCTGTAAGAGCCACGTGCCACATCGCCTCTCGCTCAGACTGCCTCCGAATTAGCAAAGCGAAATTCGACGTAAGGATTCCCAGACTATACCCTTTATGCCGGCCGATTAAACCGCCGGTGTTCTATCGAGTGTAATCGCTCGTGTAATATAATACGACCCATTAAAATTAGCCTTGGCAATAGTTTAAAATAATGTCTTCAAATAAAAGCGGACGAAAGATTTAAATTGATAATCACACCTCCCCTAAATTATTTTACGCAGTGGAGAGATTTCGTTATTATTTTATAGAATACGTCTGGTCACGAGAGGGTGTGATTGTGTGGCCGCCCCTACTCTTAATTGCATTTTATTTATTCAGTGCCTTGGTACCCTCTAACTGCGTCGACGGCAGCCGGGGTAAGTGTTCCTCCGGTCGCTCATTAGTTAATTCGTTACTCTTCATATGTAATACTTGACATAATTGCCACATTTTTGTATACGACAAGAGCATGTAAACAATGCGATGAAATATGAGCTTATAACACATTTACAAAACAAATGATATTATAAAGTGGTTGGTTCATAATTCATATCACATAATATCGTATCGTAAAATATCATATATCATAAATCGATAATAGATTTTAATATTGATATCGTAACGTTACCTTCCAGCGTAACCGTTTCCGTTAAAAAATAGTATCCAGTAGTTCCATTAGTATATTTTCTAAAACATTTAAAAAAGTAAGTTTCTTTCAGCCTTGCGATCTCTTGAGAGCAATACGGTCCCTCAAGTCCGATTTTTCCAATACAGAGTACCACATAAAATTTACATATTGACCCATCTTAAAGTTTAAATTACATCACCGCGGGAGCCTTACTCTGATGTCATACCTGCTGAGTAATAAAAACACCCCTCTTGGTAAAGTAATCGATATCAGGGTCTGTAGTCTGTACATTACATATTTATTGCTGGCTGGCTTCCCGGGGCACTAACGAAAATGGAAATGCGGCTTTAGATCAATGTTAAGAATGCTACTTGATTTTATCAGTGCCTGTTGGCATAATATGTCATGGATACCAGAGTATCATATATCACGCACTTTGTTTACGTGTGCATAGACATGTGTGTTTGTGTTAGAATAATGATATTGAAGGGATCTAGTGAAAGGCAATATTACGGTAAACTCTTAAGGGCGGGAAAGTGGTTGTTTATAGAGATGTTCCGTATTCAATTTCGTAAATGCACTTAATATTTAAACACGGCATCTGAAGGGGAAGACGTGATTCATGTAAGTCCATTCCTGCATATCAGACTTATTGGGTTTTAAATTTTAAAAGATCCTTGTCGTTTAAGTTTAAAATGTTCATGCCATTTACACGACGAAGCCAAAAAGGCTAACTGAACTGTTCGGTTCAGCAAACAGAAAGTTTCAAAAGGCGTAAAATGTATGGCTTTCGCCTGCCTCCCAAAGGCTATTCGTAAGCTGGTTCCGAATAGTTCCAAACTCTACGTTAATTACCGCCACCTTTCTCGATTAACTTTGACTAACTTAATACCCACTGAACAAGGTGGAGATATAATTTTGTAATCAGCAAAAAGCATTCTAGAATTTGATGTTTTGCCTCGTTTCCTCTTAACGTTTGAAATATTATGACTTATATACTTTAAAACAACTTTAACATTGATATTTATGAGTAATTAACATATTATTTATATGAATCATAATGCTTAAAAACAAGGACGTGTGAATGAAAAATGTAAAACAATTCATCAAGTTATTTTATTTCTCGAAGTCGCAAGTATAAGGTAGGTTGCGAATTGAATGTTCGTTGTTATAAATTACCATTGTATTAAAGTAGGTCGGACTTTTCATCAAGCGTTATAGGCATCAGAACCCTTACAAATTCTACAATAATTACTTGTTGACTAACTGAACAAACAAGAGCAATGAACATGTTCCTCTTAATTTTAGTCGAAGTTAAAGAAGAGTCTGTTATATGATACTAGAAGTAGTTAGGGTTAATTTCTTACAACGTCGATGGTGGAATCAAAAAGAGAGAACAAAAAGAAGAAAACAGAACGATAGTGGATGATGTTTTAATGCGTTACTGATGGGAATTGACTGGAGCAAGCAGTCCTCTGCACCGCTTATAATGTAATGCGGATAAGTAGAGTAGAAATGTAAAATATCTTCTTTAAATTCCCGAATTTCTAAATTATGTCCCCCGACAGTTTCTACATTACCTTTATTAGGATTCCTGGTGTGGCAGAAACTTACAAAAGGATACAAACAACAGAACCCATTTAGATTTTGATCTGGCCAGTAGTATCTGATAGACGGTCAGACCATAGTCCAATGCTCCGTGGCGCTTCATAACGTATTTGTTTTACGTAAAGTCATTAACCTACGTGATGGGTTTTATTTAACAGAGAATTGTTCTTAAGAATTATCTTGCCTTATTCGGTTATGTAAATTAAGCTGTATTACGTAGTATTAGTACGTACGTGCTGTAGCTGTACTCGTACGAAAAATTGTCCAAAATCATTTAAACCTCTTAAAGACACTTCGGAAGATACAGCTGAAATTTATTTCAATTAGCTTTTGTGTATACGCCCAAGTGAGTTTTATTAAAAAACTGAAATGTAAAAACGTACATGCAGAGAATTTGATGGTAAGTGATTACTGCCGGTTTGTGATCAACTCCAGATATTTACAGTTAACGGAAGAAAAATTATAAGTTAACATATGGGGTCTCTAAAGTCAACCACACAGATTACCTTAAAAATTTTGGGAAGACCATCGAAAATACTGGCATAGCTGAAATAGCATAGTCCTACGATTCACCATGAGACGACAATCAAATGCTTGTTACGATAATATTTTGCTGACGTTAATGAAATTCATTTCATGAACTTACGTAAACAATGTATTCCCTCGGTACATTCCATAAACATACTCAAACCCACATTATGTCATGACGGTTTTGTTGTCCAATAAATGCATATTTATAAACGATGAGTCATTATTACACGCAGTTTCCTCGGATACGGTCCCTCGTACAGGAGTACGCTCGCAGATCAGTGACGTCACATGCAATCTTTCGGTGACTCAACCCGGCCCCACTTCACGTTGAATGAATCAATGAAAAATAACTTCAATTGCAAAACCATGGAGCTGAATCATTTGAAAAGGATTCGACTAGTTTGTGTTGATTTACTGCGTGGTTGCCACTGAATTGATACTGTTTGTTTAATTTAGGCAAGCCCGTTTCAAATCTCTGTATCTATTCTGAAACTATAATAAATTATTATTTAGTAAATGTTAAGTTGTAGTAACAACGGTACGTGTTACCAGCAAAGCCGTGTTGGAAAGTAGAAAAGCTTTCAAAAGTTCATTATGGCTATTTCAAAATAGTTATTTAGTGATGCCGTTACTTACTTAATTGACCAATTATTTTGAGTACCATGCGAGTATGTACATATATTAATGTGCCTACACATTTCTTACACTTAATTTGTATCTCACAATCACAGCAAGACAAAGATAGAAAAGCCTTATAAGGTCAGTATATTGTAATGCAATTATATTTATATATCTGTTTATTGTATAATTCCTTAAATATTAGGAACTTCTATGATCGAATTATCTTTGCGCTACTAATTATAAATGTTCAGAATTTGGTATCCTTTAAGATTATTTTCTATTTGCTTTATCTTTTTCCTTGTTTGAAATGCTATTGACGAATCTACCTAAATTGTATTATAATTTGTTCCTTCAACCGCAATTCGTCAAGACAACGAAGTACAAACAAAGATAAAACAACCACAATACGTGAAGCTATACGCTTCCTTATTTGCAAAAAATGCAGGCGATGGGTGCAAATTTAGCGATAACGGCGCCGTGCCGTGGGGGCAGGTCGATGAACGCGTCTTATTGTGATGAGTCACCGGTCACCATCGCGTCTTCAATTCCATGTACTGTATATTCGCAAGTAGCAAATACACTCTGAAGAAACAAGGAGTCAGAGATCTTTAGTCAAGTCACGTACAAAGAGTTAATTTCGTAATTATCGCCGCATACTCCCGCGTGTGTAAATCTTAATGTCTTGATATACGAAAATTTATGATCATGATGTACCATATTAAGCGATGTCGCGCGGTCTATGCTTCGGGACTTCTATGTCAAGCCGTCAAGTAAATAGTGATAGCATTTTGTACCAGTAGTTTAACCACGTCGGAGGTCTTCTGACGATTCTTCTTTCCATAAATCCACTCATTGTAACATTCATAGAGTACGCTTCACTTCCTCCAGTTATATGAAGAGTTGCGCCGAATGCAAGAAATGAGACATTAAAAGGCTTGTAGCTCCCATTCGCACGGAGCAAATTCTGATGAGACCTTAATGAACAAAGTCTCCAGTCACGTACAGAGTAAATTTTGCGATTATCACCGCTAAGTCTCACGCGAACACCGCATTATAAACTTTTTGTGCACTCAACACCGCTAAGAGACGTCAACTTGACGTTTGAAGAGGTTTTAATTAAAGTGCTCGAACTATATCGTAGTGAACGCTCAAAGGAACAAAGCGTGCGGTATTGAATATTCATTTATGTACGGTAGAATAATGGATGGAGCGCATTCCGTGCGGTGAGAGCTATTAAAAGCACAGGACAGTGTGGGTCAGAGGTCGTGTCAAATTAATTTTACGCTACGATATAAATTTAGTTGTCCTTCGTTATTATAATACGCTTCCGCCGCGTGTCCGTCCGCGTGTGAAGGTGGACTTTGAAAATCATAATTTGCATATATTTGATTGAGTGTTTATAGTTTAATATTAACATTTTAGGGAGATTTTGGGGGATTACAAGAAAGGTGTTTTTAAAAAATATTTATTTTTATACGGTTTTACGTTTTATATTTACGAGATGTATTTGACTATATCTACTGTATTTTATAATCGTCCTCTTAAAATCGATTGTCACCTTTTCATATTTCGTACAGACCTTGAATGTATAAAAGGACGGATAGACAGAAAAAAATAAGGTAAGCTAGTTGGTACATGAACCTTGGAGCGGTTCAAATGGGGGCAATAGTTTTATTGCCGCTCTTAATATCCTTGGACACATTCCAGTGCCAGCTATTACGCCGGCAATTTTATATTTGTTACATAATTTAATACGAGGTCCTTTTTTACGCTCTATCCGTGCATTCTTGCATAGATTTTCATTTACACGCGAGTTTAGAGGTATAATGTATCCAACATCGTCTGAATTCATTCAGTATTATTTTTATAAGTATAATACGGAAATAGCAAATGTGCATGCAGTCCACCTGCTGGTAAGTGGCTACTTCCACCCATAGACATCTATAAATCAACCCCAGATAAAATCTGTCTTACCTAAGTTTAACCGCAGATGTTACCTGGGGACTAAATTGGATCGATTAGGCATGCTTACACAGTGTCCAAGATCAGCCCAAGAAAATAATCTAAAAACCGTTTTTTATTATAGTAAAAACTTTTACATAAGTTTAAAAATGGTTGGTAAGACGTTATAATTTGATTTCTTTGTATCGTTGTAGTTTGATTACTATTTATCAAATATGACACCGTTATCAATCATATCAATTTAATAACATAATATATTTTCGTTATCAATGTATTTCTTGTTTGTTTTATGTAAATTTAATCGTCGTTATTAAACTTTATAGTACTCGTAAAACTATTCACGCTTCCTTATTTGCAAATGTTTATGACATATTGAATTAATGCTTATTGTCTATATGTGGGCGAATCATTTGTTCCCATCGGTATAAGGCTTTACAAGCCTAAGTGAGAACAAGAAACCGAATGACTTTATTAAAAAAATCTTTGCCATTGGATTTAGAATCAATTCCACGTAGAGTAACGCGTATAAGCGTGTTTAGGTATAAATTTTATATTAAAATGCACTACTTAATCAAAGTAGCATATTTTTTGCGGTAGCAGTTTATGATTAATCATTTTTGGACGCGGAAAATCCTTTATAGTAGAGTAGCTAGTGAATAATAAGCATCCATGGTCAAACCGGCGTAACACCAGATGTAATAAGCTACGTAGGTACTTATAATTATGGTGTAGTGTAGGCGAGTTCTTCAACCAATTTGTTTTTTACACAACGCCATTAACGGTTTGATACAGATACGTATATACAATACTGGTTCCAGGTAAAGTTTAATAAAATAAATTTGATATCGAATGGCACGATAGGTATAGCTGATTTAAGTAAGATTTATTTTATAATAGAATATCGTATGTATGCAATCGGCAAGCTTACTGAAATAGAGCTGATGACGACTCGCGTAGCCGAGCTGTCACCACACCGTTCTGACACGCCGTGGGTTCCGGGTTCTTGGGTCTGGGTATTTGTGTATACGACTTTGTGTGTGCATTGTACCTACGACACAGTAGAAAATCCTAACGTGTAGCTATGAGTGTAGAAGGAGAGCAAAGAGGAGAAATGTCATAGTCAAATTACCGATGATATTTGCCACACCAAAAATCGAACAGGTACCTCACAACTTTTGGTATACAAATATTAAAATTATGTAAATATTTGTGAAACCGAGAAATAGGTTGCGATTATGTAAAACCACAATAATGGTCTATTAATCACTGACTTCCCGAATTGTGAGAGTCATCACAGTAGATGAATGCTCGTGACCACATCTTAGTAGGATGAATAAGTTTTCGTGGAAGTGCTTCTTGCTATCCAGGAATTATACTGCTATGTGAGGTGGGCGGTAGTAGAATAATCTGCGCTGAATGCCGGTGAGACTGCGGAAGCACCATAGCATGCTTATTTCTGAGTCATCGCAATGCTTCCGTTCCGCTGTTACTTCTAAAGGAAGGACGCGTCTGTAACTGCGACATACTGAGATGCAACGAGACTTCGTCCTTAGCCCTCATACTCACATATCTGTTCATAATAGTAGTCCTGTTACTCATATTTGATTTGCCTTCACCTGAATGTGCGGTTTTTGTTTCGTCGCAATGAATATTCACATGAGATTGTCACACAGACGGCAAAGCGGTTAACTACTCTTTGTCGTTTGTTTTTGTTTCGTTTGCAGTTTTTGATATTCGGGTAATAGTCGTTTTAACTCTGTGCATACATTTTATACCGATTGTACTCATGTTTTTCTTATGTTCACAAAAAATGTTGTCAATCACGGGTATGTGAAATCATTTGTAATTTGAATTCGCTATATTTGAATAGGCTTATTCTTTAGGTATTATTTTTTTCGTTTCAGACATTAATCTTGTGATACAATTGGTATTTTTGACGATATAAAAGGTTTACTTTCAATAGAAAGTGACGACAGATTTTACTTCTTTTTGCGTACTATGCCACAGTCATGGACTGTTAAATAAACATTATTTTGTTTCCCTTCGCTTTCTTTCTTTCTTTTGTTACGTATAGATACGGCGTTTGAAACGCCTAAGTCATCGATAAGTATATTTGAGATTACTTCTGTATTCGCGTAACAAGAGACGGGTGATTGGTGGAGCATGCATTAACGGGAGTCACACTCCGGGACCTTTGGTAACGCGATATTCCGAAACTAAGTAATAAAATATCACGGTTCTCCTTACAAGCGATATCAATATTATCTGTAGCGCTTTCATCATCCCAGTGTCGGCGATATAGATCGTTCTGCTTATACAATATTGCTCAAATGTATGTCAACAAAATGTAGCTCAATATTTGAATTGCCAATTTGCTTACCATTATACAAATATGTAATCTTTGCTGTTCTTTTACACGCATCACTTCTTCACAAACAATGGAAGCAAATGTTTGCGAGTAGTATAATTACGGCAGCAACTTCAACGTCAAATATTGTTGTACATAACATACTTTGTAACGCTTAAAAACCGACGGAACAACTATAACAATATTTATTGCCGATTATAAAAATAAAGCTGAAAAGTTTATTTCTAAATGCGGCTGCGTCCGTCTACTTGAAGTTCAAGTAGAAATTTTACGATCGATTTCGAAATAAATCATAAGTTGTGTACTCATATTACACGATATCTATTTCGAGGCACCGATACGACGGTATCATTTACGATTGTAAATATATTTCTTGTTGTAAATAATATTGAACAATTCATCACTCGCGACGCGATCAATTGTTAAATTTGAAATGTGAACTTTAAACGAAGAATGCAATTATCAGAAGCTTCATAAAATGCAAAAAGTTTCGTCCCTTAAAAACGGGCATGACTTCTCCCAAGACGGCGTAGAATCCTTTAAGATGTGCGAAATGTTTTGCTTGTCCCCAGTTGAAGTTAAGAACACTTTGCTCAAGTCTGTGCACGTTCGTGTCGCGGTGTGCGCCGCGTTGAGTGCTCGTTCAACATGTCTCCACTGGAGACGTCGCTCCAGTAGCGAGTATTCAGCGTACTCGACGGTTTCCTTGCCACTCGTGCCTACGTACAGGACTCGTTCCATATTCGCAGAGGATTGGTTTCCTCGTATTTGGCGGATCGCTCAAATTTTGGTTATTTGCCAATTCTTGCAGGGAATGTCAAATTCAAAAATGTTTCATTGCTACATCATTGTTATCAACGTTGACAACAAGATGCTTCCTATACTTTTTCTACGAAACATTTATCTAATCAGATTTTTTTATGTTACCTTTAAGCAATTTTTGGTAATTCCTAATAGTCTCAGACATCCTATTTATTGGCAATAATTGTTTTTTTTAAACGTCAATCAAAGTTAAAAGTATTAACTTCCTTCAATAGGTTCAAGCCAATGGTAAAGGTTTAATAGTACCGCACTTATAGTAGCAAAGGTACTTGTAAATCACTGCACGGTCTCTATTTAAGCGTATGTGGACGGAATACCTACTATATCATTCATCAACTCAATCCAACATCAAAGGACTGCAATTGCGTTCGGAATGAACACCTGTCCAATAAATCACGTGTATCTTACACTCGGTGGGAGCACCCGGTGTTTACTCACATACAAATTGAACCTCTTAAGACCAGTATAATATATAAACATTCGTTTGGAATTCTCAAGTATTACGTTTAGTCAACACTTCTGTTAAAAGTTGAAACCCACCGTAAACAAAAATCGATAACACTGACGGACATGTTTATTTTGTGTTTGAATTTGTACGAGAGTTCGATAAACAGCCTGATTGTTACTCGGACAATAAAAACTCAACATAGCGCTATTAGGATAAGGAAAATAATGGTACGTACTTACTAGAAAAATATAATAAGAAAATGACCAATTGGATATATCAAGCAGTTACTAGCAATATTCAAGTCATCTCCTGTAATTACAGTAACAATCAACAAATTGATCTTGTTGGATTGTATTACTAAAGAAACTACAAAATTGCTACTCTGAGTATCATTTGTTCAATTGCACAAAAAAAGTTCGAAACAAAAGTAATGACATTGATTGAACATTTAAGATTAACATTTTCATATGTAAAATTAGAAGTTTAATTTTGGACAATAATAATACTTTGGCCTTTTTTTAAATTTGCAACTGAATTTTGTAATCGATAATGCTCTTTACGATTTTGCTTCCGGCAATTTTGTCTGTAGAAATGTACATATTTGATATGTAAAAATAAACACGACAAAATACCACTGACTGTAAAGTCTCGTAACACGCTAACTCTTCAAAGTCAATGTATAGTTTACAGGTTTTATTTACAATGTGAAAGTGGCAAACGAGCATGCAGTATATCTAATTTTTAAAATGGTACACTAGCGGCATGCATATGAGATCAGAGTTCTGCCTGAGGTTAGCCATGGATGAGTTATTTCTCCTAAGGATTAAGTTAAACAGCTCGGATAAGTTTATCTCCTTCCTAAAATGCTTTACAGATAAATGCAATCTCTGCTGCTGAGACATTGCCAACTGGTCAAGTTAAATAGCACAGTCAAGGTCAAGTTAATAGCGTCAATATTAATTTTCAACAAAAGTTCGAAAGGTGGGGCCACTAACTTTTTAATCGACAAATTCACTTTCGACTCCAAGTAGCAAATTGAAAATGCTGCAGGACCACCTTGGTCGACAGGGAAAGCTTAATTATCACATAATTTATGGATCTCATAAAGTTTTGATATATTTCGTTGATTGTAACTGTTACGAAACAATACGTGCACTAGAAACTACTAAAAGCCAACTCACAAATTATACAGTCTAAGCACGATCGTCACAAACTACACACGTCTGGGTATTAATTTGCTTTGGAAACAATTACGCTTATTTACACAAAACATGTCTGTTACTGCTTCATTTGTGATATATTATGTTACGGGCCTAAAGGTATATTGCTTGCTTTATAAGTTTAGTTTTAGTCTCTTTATTGATATTCAAAGCTGAAAGTTATCGATATTCCTACTTATAGCTTCACAAAATCAAACAAAATAGAGTGAAGGATGTAAACAACCCTATTCGGCTCACCCTTTTGCGTCGGTGCCACATTCATCAACAGAAATGCGCTCTCACCAAACATTTCGAATACAATAATCAATTTTCTAGTCGGCCGGCGGTTCACAGAATTTCATGCACCGTTATCGTTTAGTGTCCACTATTAGGAGATGAATGGTGAATGGAGCTTTCAGTCATAACCGGGGTACATTGTCCACTCGTGTACGGACAGAAGGGCGTGGTTTTTAAATCCACTTTCTACGCTGCATTTACAAAGTGCTGTTTTGCTTTTTTATCCGTTCCGTTTAGTGGTGGTTCTACTGATTCTATGTGGTTTTAGTTGCATTGCGGCGTGTCGGCGTGTCGGTCGGCGGTTCCCGAGAGTGTTATTGCTCAGCGGCGCAGCGGGTAACGGAAGAGCTTAGTGCTCGGTTCACAATTAGTGCCTTGTCCCGTTACCAGCGCATTGTCCGCTTCAATACTCCGCTAGTTATATTCCTTTGTGCACTCTCAATAGTTCGTTCTCAGGTTGTTTGTTTTGCTTCAACGCCATTGTCTGGTTAATAGTTAACCAATCCTGAAGAAGTAATTGCGTTAATAACTTTACGGAATCCATTGTCTTCGGTGGTGGAAAAACAGTATATCGGAATGCAATTCGTTTTATTATGTAATCAGTTTTCCTTTTACGATTGCATTATGAGACGTACAAAGTGCTGCCATGTTGGAGAGGCCTGGATCGGTTTTTTCACAATACAGGGTGTATGGTCCGGTTGTGCAACATATTCCCGTCATGTTCCAACGGGCATCCACTTCACACCTTAGGTTCTGTTTATAGAAACCGACTTTATTTTATTATTAGCACTGCCCGACGGGTTTATATCTGTCAGTATATATTATAACCGAACTATATTAATTAAGAATAATCTAGCTGTATAATATTAAAAGTATAATTTTATAAGCGGTTCATTGATTCCAACTTTTTAACGAACTTTCCAAAAAAGGGATATATATATAATATATCCCTTTTTTGGAAAGTAGTAAGATAATATAATATCTATTCGTTACATTCTTGTATTTTTATAGGATGCCTTTGATAAATTGTATGAATTAATCAATTTTTCATACTTTCATTGCCCTATAAGTATTAAGATTTTCTAAATTGTAGGTACTATGGATATAATCATTAATATGGAGATTATAAAGTAACTGTTATTATTTTATATTTATAAATGTTTGTTATTATAATTTAATCTGGTTAATTTAAATTTAATTGCTTTAATATAAATGCTGTTATGCGTTAAGTGGATAATCATACCGCAACAAAGTATGTTCATGCCGATTGATAGGTGAAAGTTTTAATGGACTTTAGACTATCAGTAAAGCGTAGATTTAAGACTAATCATCTATTTTTAACATGTAATTAATATTCCCTTGAGAAACTCACAAACAAACATATTGTATTAAGTAAATAAAGGAATTTGGAAAATAAACAAAAGCCTGGACAAATCACACCCCAAGCACGTAAATTAAGATATTTCTAGATAAGGGGCTAATAAAACAACCCTTAACTTTAATAAACGTTACTTTACGACGCAGCACAAACTCACAAACAGATTACGTTTGTTTATTTATAGAACAGACAACAGAAGTTATAAATTCACCGCTGTCTAGATAAGTTTGTTAATCAGCAACATGGACTGCGTCGAAATGGATTAAGCGCCAAACTCATTCGCGCCTGTCTCGGCTGCGCTACAACATGCCATCAATTTGTCATTAGGGGTTCATTCATTAACCGTGATAATAGATACGAATCAGTACAACGCACAACCGTTAACGAACGGTCCGACCTCGAAAAGGGACGCTACACCTCCGGATGTGTAACACCATGAATTGCAAAGGCTTCCGCACTTTTTGTTCGTTTAGAATCGCATTCGCCACATTCACTCTGGAACGTATAAAAACTTAACAGACTAGAATTTAGTTCAGAAGAGACCGTAGTATCGACCTTGCAGGAAATAGGATACGATCGTAGACATTTAAACGTAGCCTGAGATAAATATAAGCGGATAGCTAAGAGGGAAAAGGAAGGAAGGAAAGGTGGAGAGTAATTTGCTAACGCCAGTCGAGTCCTTCGGGGTGCGCTTGAAGGAATACGACCTTCGATAGCATCACGTACTGTATTTCAATCGAATTGGAATAAAAGCTGCCGTTCATAAAATCTTCTATTGCTCCTATCGCCCTTTATACGCCTCGCATTGTGAAAGAGTTTACTGTTACTTGAAATATAGAAACGTAATGTAGGTTACGCTACAGTAAATATTAAGCGCCTTTATTCACTTTTTCGTTAGTTATAACACCATGGTACATTGATTTATTGTTCGTCGTGAGTGATTATTACCTGCATACGATCGATCGAAGTACTATTCTCGTCGCAATATAGATCACTCTCTCAATCTAGCTGTCTTCGTCAATACCATTTCGAGGGAACTCGCGGAAAGCTACATAACTGGGTGCACTGAATACCTTGCACCAGACCACACATTTACGTATAAGGACGGGACCAATCTTCTTTCACATTCACGGCATACTCTTAACCAAATATCATGGAAACATCGAGGTTGGTAGACGATAGCTCTCACTTAATTAGGACATTAGATGTATGGAATACACACTAGTACACCTAAGCGTATTGCTGAGGAAATTGGATTATTTTTGAAGCGGATATTAAATTATAGCCGGTCAGGATCCGACGACGCTCTGCGGGTTCTTTTGTGGTCGCAGCTTACGACCATTTTAATAGCCATCGTAATCGCTATAAAATGTGAAATTGTTCACACTCGGACGTTCCAATTTATTATAATAGCTTCTCTATGAATGTTATATTTTGTACTGTTATTCTCAAGTAAATAATGTCAAGTGAATAACTAGGGTGACTATTTTTATATAATTCTAAAGCTTTTAAGGTGGCTATTATTGAGATGATGGATATATTGATGTATTTGCAACGTTGGGCAGAATAAGTGTACCGCAAAACGATCGCAAAATGAGTCACTTTGTAGTGAGACTGCGTTATGTATCGTAATAGCATTATAATGATAGTAATGAACATTACGTAGCATTTTCATTGCGGCTGTAAACACGTGCTATTGTGCGAACAGTTCATGGGATACTGGCTTAATGTAATCGACATTACCGTTTACTGGGTGTCTCTCCTCGAGTGATTATTACCGGGGTACAATGCATGTGGATTTGCTTACTGCATACTAAGTTAGTTAGCTAAGTACATGTGATTCCGCACAATCGTTGTCTGACGAACTTGACTTGAAACTAAGTTTGAAGATGTTACTGTGATATTAATCTTTTGAAGTATTTTCATTTATCTAAATATTTCGTTTGCATTCTACAAATACAATTTCATCTTTAGTTTGTTTGTTACAATTGGCCTGTAAACATTATTATTAATTTTAATCTGTATAATGCAGTGTGCAATATAATACTCTACAAATATTTCACTCCTTAGCGCAGGTTTCTACTGTTATTATCTAAATTATCCAATAATTTCATTATCCGATTTTACCATGAAGAAGATCTTATGGTAAAATTATTTCTCTGCCACTTAACATCTTTTAGACACTACCATTTCTATGTTTACATGTATCGAAAGGTATGTAACTAACACTAACTATACATACCAAATAAATAAGGTCATAGATTTTTTCAAAACGTTATACGGATGCCGATCAACACCTGTCGTGCTCCATTAAACCAAGCATGAAAACAACTGTATTAAAGTCTGTTAATCGATCAATTAACACAAAAAACTAGTTGCGAACAAACCAATCATCCGCGTGTAGATCGCTTAGATATCAAATTCATGAAACGTGATACAGACAGGAAGGTAAGCCATGTAACAATTAACGTACGGTCATTTTGGAGCTAAATATAAAATGTTTTTAGAATGTCTCATTAAAGTTCCAGAAAAATGCAATTTTTGCGCTAAGTCCTGGACCACTTTAGAAAACACCTAAAATACCTTTTTTCTTTAGTTGTACCTTTACAGAAGGTTTGAGGGTAGTCAGCGTTTGCAATATTTATAAGCATTACGAGGAAAATTACAGAATTAAATTTCCATGCAATTAAAACTGATGAGAGCAGTAAATGTCTTAAGATTTATATAAGTATCAAGCACTTATGATGTACCCATAAATGGAACTTAGATATTAATTTTCAATGATCTCAATGTTCACGGTTGCGTAACGAAATGTATCACAGATATATTCTTTGTTGTATTTTATCTACGAGTGTATACCTAACTATCTGTGTTTATACGGAAACCAAGCCAGTAGCTAATCGTAACAATTCCGACAAAGTCCAAAGATCTTTGGGAGTGTTGTTAATATGGAATTATAATTTTCTAAAATGTAAGTGGTGAAACGAGTATGGTTTTCCCGGGGAGGCCGCAGCCATACCTATTTCTACCATGAAGCATTTCCTGCATAGCAGTGAAAGGATGTTATTGCCGGCTCACTTTTATATGAGGCTACAATCTTAGTCTTTGGGAAGAGTAAGACATCTATGACAGACTTCGGATAGAACGCCTGTTCTTTATAAACAAGCAGTCATGAGAACTACCCATAGAAGTGAAAACTTAAAAAAATAACGTACGGAGGCATATCTATATACACAATATACATATAGCTCATAAATAAGCGTAAGGTGACACGAGTTATACGCGCCTAAAGAAGTTTTCACTACAGAAATACATACTATGATGTACTGAATATAACATAGAAGTATCCGCGCAAATTAATTTCATTTGGTCGCTGTGACCGCGATAACCGCTTGGTGGTTCAATGCGACTAATTAATTTTACTAGACTTCGTTGTAACAGACTAGCCAGCTAAATAACACCTCGCCTTGAACACATTAGTTAACAAGAGCCTCTATGAAAACTAGTCATAAACATAATGTATCTTGTACCAGCCAAGTCGACGAATAGTCGTCAAACTCAAACAAACAAACAAGAAGGCCGAGTTCTATGGACATAGCATATTTCAAAGAGAAGATAATTTTGGACGTAAAAGGCATATTACGACAGGTAGGTATAATTGATATTCTGCAATTAAATCCACATTTATATATTCGGTAACACAATTCACAAGTCAAATTAAAAAGTCCGACTTTATCTTACAACGCCCAAACACATATCTTGACTCCTATTTAAAATTAACCAAGTCATGTTTCTATTTCCGCATAGTATACAAAAACCAAAGGTATAAAGATTTTTTAGGTTATCAAAAGATCTAATTAATTTTCTTTAACCTCGATCAGAATTAGAGTTAGAGTATATGGTCTCAATGAGCAAATAGTTCGCTAGCGAACCCCTGCCAATCGATTGCTAGATGGCCGTGAACCCAGATCACCTCTCACATCGAGCGTGTTTCACGGAAATCACTTCACAAGAGCAAAATAACATCACGTTTCCTTTTCTTTCACTAAAAGCTCTTTCTTCGCTAAAGCTAGAAATATAACAGTAAGTTTTTTATGTATGATCTGAAGCCGCAATCGCTCTAGTCTAATTGCTTGGTTTGATTAAGTGTAAAGCCGATCACCAAAGGCGAGCAAATTACCGCTATTCATTTGATAGAAAATCACAGCCGTGGTCGTGCCAACGTATTTCTTACGTCCGGCTGGCGCCTAGGGAAAAAGTTGACCACTTCGTGAACAACATACTCGTAGCGTTTCACGTTGCGTCACAGATTTAAACGCTTCTCGGAGGTAAACTATCCGGCTAAGATTACAAGATGGGCAAGTACGAAAGGATTTCTACAAAACCATATATGACAGGATTTCTCCTCATCTATGAAGAAACTCGATTCAAACTTAGCTCCATGAAGATTCTTACATCGACAAATTCAACTTAAACAAAGTATTCTACAAAGATAGTATATATTGTAGATGTATATGTATGTACCTACGATAATTTCTGGAATCTAAATTATAGCACTTCTGGTGTCATTAATATAGTTAGCAACAAGGACTCACCTGCCAGTACAGGCAAGGGCAATAAAATGGAATGGAGGAAGTTCTGAGCAGTAAATTAGATCACCGACATTTCGCAGTCGGAAACTTCTACAATAGCAAGAATGTTACGTCGCGAAAGAGCAGCTGCATCTTGTTCCCCTCGCTCTAATCATTGTTCGGCCAAGGGTCGTCCAATATAGGGAGCAATGGCCGGGCCACAAACAAAAAAAAGCAATAATAAAGGACCGCATCCAGGTACCCACGCAAGTCTTTTGACAGAGAAAGCTGTTGCTCAACTCATTACTTTAAGCTATGATGATTCTTATTTCCTAGAACACGATTTAGCTTCGTGTCATCGTGAGTTCATGACACATCTCAGGTTTTTAAATTAAGTAAAGCACGATTATTTTGTTTGATATTTATATCATGTTGCCATATTGCATATTCTTTACGTATCGAGAATAGTTGAGGGACATGATAATCAATTGATTTATTTATTCGCCACTTCTTAGATAAGTGAGTGCTTTAGATCCATTGAATGTGTCACATTGAATATATAGACAATGGTCTATCTATAATACGCAATAAACACAATGGGCTTTTCAGTATGTGCGAGAGTCGAGCCGTTGTCTTCTTTAATTGAAATTATTGATTCACTTCTGATTGGTTGACTTCTATCTACAACGTTTTTATTATACTCCCATTCAGTAAACTCGTATTATGTTCTGAGAAAACTGACTACAAGATAAACGTTATCTCTTATTATAAATTTCCGTTATATTGAACTTTCTCTTCTACATTTTACAAAGCAAAGCACGTGAAGTCAATGGCTATACACTGTAAGATGTTCCTATTTTATACTGTTATCTAGAATGGCACTCACTCATAATTCTGCGGAGCTTCCCCCATTGTCTGACAGTTATAGGAAGTGCATTAAGGAATTAGCAAACAGCTAACACACCCTGCTGGAGTAAGTCTAACGTTGCCTAGTACTTTATCTATGTTTTATTTGTTTTAAATTACATACAATTCATTAAAAATTTCACAAGTTCAGTATAAATACGCGCAACACGTTATTCTTCAAATTCTTAACGATTGTAGAAGTTACAAAATGTTAGCAAGTTTTACTAATTTATTCCTCACAACAGGCCTTTTTTAATGCATGCATGCCTTTGCGTCTATGCTAATTTTTAAAATGTTCTAATACGATATCATGATAAGATTGCTTATCTTCATCGTCGTTCATTTTTATTATCAGCATCTTTCATGTGTCTTCATAAATAATTTATGTACCTTATATAGTGGTCGTGTTGGATAATATATCATTCATAGTTCCCCAACAACTCCCCCAATAGTGCAGAGTTGGAAGTGCATTAAGCTATTAGCAAACAGTTTGCCCTATCCCGCATTGGAACAGCGGCAACTAAACTATGGATAAACGATGCGCAAACATCACCCAGAATACTCGTTTATTGTCCGATATTAAACAGCTTTCAGTCTTTATTAAGTCAACTATTTTCTTGATTTTGTAAAAAAGTTATTTGAAGAACCGTTCCAATATTATAATATTAAAATTAAACATGTGCAAAATGTGTAATAAAGTTCATTTTCATTAATTTTTTTTTGAAACTCGGTCATTGTCCGCAAGTGTTCGGTTATTCAACACAATAACTTTATTGAATGGGCTATAAGTGTAACAATGTAAAAATAAATGAAATATTTACGTTGAAGTGTATTGAACATAACACACGTTTAGAAAAAGACAATTCAAAACTGCTATCTGCTAAATTATAAATAATATTGTTACTAGAAACGTGAACTCGTTTGACTTAACTAAGCTTTTCCTCGGCACATGTTCGTGGACAGAAATAGACCCATTTGCTAATTGAGACGTCTAAACGGCTTTTAATAAAACGACTAAAGATAACGTGCGGTCTACGGAAGAGTTTAGTTAAAGAGTTCTAAAGCACTAGTTATCGAAAATGTTAATTCAAGAACCTATAAACATCTAAACATTTAGAAAAACATATATTCTACATTTATAGCTTATATGTTACTGTCTTCTTGTTTTTGTGTTATAGATGGGGAAGTAATTATGTATTACAATGAAGTCATTACCCGACTGCGTCAGAAAGAGGATAATATTTTTTAATTTGCTGCGTATATATATATGTATGTCCATTTTTATGGCACGCGCTACAGCCCAAGCTGCTTGACAGATTGTGACGTAAGACATATCATTAGAATCGTCTCAGTTTGCATAGTGACAGGCTATATAATTTAAAAAAATGGTGTCTGGAAAAAGATGAAAAGGGGGCGAGGGATCATTTTTTTACTATAACGACAATATGTCTATCAAACGAAAAAAATATATACCTATTATAATACTTTTACATGACTATTTTGACAAAAACTCATACAAGCGCTTAATTAAATATCATTTCGAACAAAAAAATCATTTTAAGCAGTTTGGTTTTTGTTTTACTGTTGTTAACGATGTAACTAGTTTCGGAGATTATTTTGACGTACAAATGAAGCCTTGTAACATTAGTACGATAACTCCAAGTATCTTACGTTCTTTTCGCAAGATCAGGGCCACGCGGTCACCGGCCGAGGCGTTACTCGTTCATGGCTACTCCGCTTACTGTCAACGGATGTTTTTTTTCGTTTCTCAGCTTGCCCTCGGTTGTCGCCACGAATGATATCATCTCGCGATGTATAGAGCTTATTTACGGAATAAATTACTGATATTCTATGTACAATGGTTCGCTCATTCACACATTTTATATTATAACGTCGTTGTTTACCCAACATAACTTTGATATCGTCGAGGCATTACTTTATTTTGACTCTGAATTGGGATAACTTGCAAGGGATTTAATGCCACGACAATAACAAGATCATTCAATATTTGCATATTTATACATACTTATGGTTAATTAATGTTAACAAGGTTCCGTGAAACAAGAATTTAAATAGGTACTATATGGAACTAGGCAAACTAGGTATTTAATAGGTGGAAAATAACCGATACGTTGTTATCGCTTGGAATACGGCTATTAGGTTTGCGCAAAAAGTCACTTCCGCATGCCGACTACCGAATTACAGCAATGCATGTTATGGGGTAGATCCCCTGGGGACTTTTATACAAAACTTATTCACGTGGGTCCTCTCGCTGATGTCACGTCTGACACGGTATTGAGTATCATAAACTATTTGTGTTCCAAATTTCAGCGAATTTGAATCAGTAGTTTTTGCGTGAAAGAAGAACAAATGTATATCGTCACAAACTTACTGACAATATTAGTAAGAAGTTGCAAGAAGTAAATTTCCGCAACTGTATTTGTTGAAACGGTGTTGTTACTTCAGCAGCGAGGGCGGTATCGTCGCGCGGGCGCGTATCGATCGCGTTCAAGCCGCCACCGCCGCGGCCTGCATACGAATACGAGAATCTCCCTCTGTTTAACCCATCAAACCACTTCCACCAGAGTGGACCCTTAGCCCTTCGTTAGTGTCGACCTCGATCATTATCATTGTTGACATTCAACTACTGCCGCAAATTCAATACGATCTAATGAGACCCGAAGTCTAACGCAGAAGAACACTCGTATAAATCTAGCTTACTTTACATAAGCATTTTATGGAAATATTCGTTATGGTGCCCTAGTGGGCACGCTACCAGTACTGAGTGGATTATAAAAAGGTTTCCCAATTGGCAAAGCCCGAAGGACATGGCCTCGTTGTACTGAAATTGCAAGAATGATATTAGGTCCACATTTCATATCTAGATCGTGTTCTCTACTGTCTACATCCAGGAATAAGGTCATGGCTACTTTATTGATCTTAACTGCGTTGGAATTATATTTGCATTGTTCATAATACTCGTAAAATTTTCTGTCTCATTTCCCACTTTATATACAATAAATGAGGAAAATATTACAAGTATCTCCATTAAATACATATTGATTTTCGTTTAGACGTCACTGAATCTACAATTATCAGGCGTATTTAATCAACAAGAATCTTCGTAGCACTGCTAATTATGTATTAGGGTGGTTCCACCCCAAAAATTGCCGCAATTTTCCAGCCGACAACGCGCGTCCTTATTATGTCGCGAAATGTCTCTTTGCCTTTAACCGCTTTTAGTAGGCTATCTAAGGTACACGAACACGATAAGGTACGGATTTTATGTATGTCCCAATTTTATGAAGGGTGTATTGTGTAAGAAAATTGAATGACAAATTTGATTCATTTTCATAACCATGCCACATTATTTTTTTCTTTCCGATCATCTTTCTTGTAATATTTTTCAACGCTGCAACAAGGAGATTAAAAAAGTTTGGGTGAATGAACTAAGGATGTATATTATTACGATATACCGAGGCAATTCATCAGCACTGGTCTAACCGATCATAGAAACGGAAATGGGCAACTAGCCGACGAACGGGGGTAGTGCCATCTGATTAACCTTTTAACTGCACTACAAGTGCCGGTATCTACGACTTGGATGTATTGCGCACTTTTGATCATACGCTTCCGTGTAACATACGTTGGAACTACTTGTTGCTGTTATTTTTTTAGTTTGGGTAAACTAAAAATAAACTTTGCGTTTGCGCTCATAAACTTTGGCAGCTAACAAATTCTCATTAAGGTGTATTACGTCTACAGGCTGGTAATTTAACACGGTCACGTAACTTTAGTTGTTTGTTTTGTGTTTTATGAATGAACAAACCTAAATACGTATGACGTGAGCCGTATAAACTTGCAGATCGATATACCGACGCCAAGTGGTCGGTGGCGCGACGGCTGGCCGCCGATGTGAGCGCAACAGTCAGAACTTTCGTTACTTGCCCCTTGAAGTTCGAAATAAGTGAAAATGCCTTTTAGCTTAACCATATATCATTCTTACCTTTGATCCGAAGGGTAAAAGTCTGTCAAAAGCAAGAGATACTAAATAACCAAAAGACGGTGTCGGTGTGAAATTTGCTACATACAATCATCTTTTTTAATTTGAATTAAACCAAATGGTTTAAATCGGTTTAATTGTAGTAGTATGCAAATAACAGAGACCGGATATCACAAGAAACAATGTTCGTCCATTATATAAAAACAACTGATCCCAATATATTATAATAATAGTTGCGAAGACTTGAGCTTGATTGATTGACCGTGTATCTTATGTTATTTGTATTTCAATAAATTATGTTTCTACATTACATTCTTTATCCGGTTCAATTTATATTGCATATCTTTTTATACCTATTTCCTGTTTGACAAGCATTTCGTTTTTACTCAGAGTTATATCTTATCAATAATAAATAATTAATACTTCTTAGGTCAATGCTAGAGATTGTATACTTAATTGTACGTACAAAAAATTAATCAGTACCGAGAAACACGAATATATTCTCTGTAGGAGACTTATTAATAATGACGCATGATAAATTGGAATTTTAATGCCGAATCCACACCATGATTATGCGATATGCGTTTACTATAGGAATAAAATGCCGAAGTGATTATTATTTATCGGTAAGGGCACGTGGATCTCCGGCGCAGCTGCTGACAATGCTCAATCCAGAACTTTTTTGTTGGCAGATGTTCCGTGTTATTTGCCATGCAATTTGTCATATTTTTTGATGTTGTTGATAAAATTAAATCAGTGAATTTAAGAGCTAGTCTGTTGCCACTGTATTATTTTTATTCTTGTTAGTCATTTTTTTTGCATAAACCTACTAATAGAAACTATGTCTTTTTTATCGCATTTTACATAACACAGATATTTGGTATTTGTACGTAAGGTTATTTTACGGTTATTTGTGTAGGCGAGGATTAATACTTTTAGAAAGCACACCTTCGTTTGTCGTGGTCAAATACTGAAAGTAGTGCCGACCGATAACTCCTTGGGTCGCACTGAACCTCAATCGAGCCGGTATTGAGGATTCATTTGTCCATTGCATAAGTCTTGGCGGCGAAACAACGTGTATCGACCGAACCGGTTTACAAGAAACGTGTTAGGAGGTCCTTTTCTAAGTATGTATATAAACCCTACATGATAATGCTTATAAAAGAAAACATTGGACCACTTAAAGCTCTGAGGATACTATAACATATCGGAATCATGTCTCCCAAAAATTACATAAACTAAGTCAAATAAATCCTAAAAGCTTCCTAATTCTAAGTTAATAAGTAGTTTTTTTATTAAGTCGAATATCTTTAAGTATTTTTACCGTCATGCATTTGTAAAAAGTGTAACAAAATTTTAATTCAAAACAGCGAGACCGAAACTCAAGAATGTTTGGCATTTTTCCTTAAAATATCACTCACCGGCTTTTTTCCTAATTACAGTGTATACTTCTTCGGATGCTCTAAAAACCCTTTGTTCATAAGTATAACAATTACGTAAAAATATTTATTTCCCTTTGACATTCGACAATGAGTTAACTCTTACCTTTTGTTGATTCAAAAAGATTGAGATCTGCGTCAATAAGCGCGGGCAAAGATGCCTCTGAGAAAATTCACAGAACTATGTTTTCCGGAGTGCACATACACAGGTAAGAACGTTGATAACAGAGCACTATCGAACGTGTTATATTTCCATGGACGTGATTATTTATTTGGTTCGGTTATGGTTAGAAGGGAACATGGAACGCACCGTCGCAGTGCAGAGGTTCCGGTGGACTGGCGGGCGAGGGGCGCTGTCGGGGTCGGGTGGTGGCGGGGGGGGGGGGGGGGGGGGGGGGGGCGCCCCCCCCGGGGCCCCCGGGGGCCCGGGCGGGCCTCCTCCCTCCCTGGG
>DWNE01000111.1:0-38587 GCA_018249875.1 Cecropterus toxeus
AATATACTTTGTACCAGGGATATAACGGAGGTATTTTTATCGGAACCGAAGTCGGAGTCGGAGTTTATAAATTTGATTTATCGGAGTCGGAATCGGAATCGGAGTCGGAAGCAGTGTCAGGAATTAGAAGGGAAGGTATTTTTCTATCAACCTTTTTTCCCAACAACAGTTAGCAAATTAAATCAAATTCGCTCCATTGTTGTTTTTGTGTCATTTTTTTTATTTGTTGACAATGTAGATTAAACGTTAAGTAATAGTTTTAATGTGTATTAAGTGTTAATTTTAATATTTTTTTAATAATAACCATTTTTAGGTCATCTTAATCGTAATAACAATCGGGCGTTCCGACTTATCGGAGTCGGAGTCGAAGCTACGTAACATCCCTACATTGTACCCACGTCAACGCATCTACAAGAAGCTGCAGCGATGCTATTTACACGGAACATCTGCACATGGCTTCTGTTGTTACTGTGTGGTATGTGGTACATGTGAATAGTTACTAAGTATTTCCGAAGTTGTAGGTACTTACTGCAGTGCTAAGTGGTGATCGTGATGCAACCATTTAGCCGATGCCAAGTCGGACGGTCGTTACTTGACACTAAAACGTACATACAATTACAATGCTATTCTAAACATGTAGTTACTTGTTACTAAACCAATCACAACTTTAAGGGATTAACAACAAGAAATACCTATTAATATCGTATTAGGTAACTTCTATACTTCAAAATTTAATAGGATTTATGATTGAATGTAATTTATTACTTAAATATTCCGGTATTGTACTACTTAATCCAATGCGCAAATAAATGTTCGATGACAAATTTCTTTGTGGAAGTAAGCGTTGAATATTATAAAAATATAATTGAAATTTGATCTTGCATCATTATTAAAATACTGTTATATAACGATATCATCATAACACTCAAATTTCAATGATATTATGAGCGTGTAAAAGTAATTTGGTAAAAGGTTTGTGTACGTTACATGCAGAATTCGCGAAATGATGATCGTTGTCCATTTAGAAATATCTGTTGAAAGCCATTTGCCGTGTTCATTAATGTCGTTTATTCTTTCTTTTACCTTTTGTACGGTGTCAGTTATCCGAAATTTATCTGGAGTAAGAACCGTGTATCGTATCTCATTTAAATAAAGGAGAGCGTAGTATCTCATTTAAATAAAATTCCGCGCTTAAAATAAAAAACCTGGATTTTGTGGGGCCGGATATCGGTTCTCTCATGCTCGGACTTTAAATTACAACGATGCGTGACACTATTTATCTGTAAGACCCTTACTTAAACAAGGTCGTCGTTGAAACGATAAGCCCCCGATTTATTGATGTGGCTTGTCGGATATTATCGAACACTTGTATATGAGGATGTGAGACAAATAAACCATATTGCACTCATGTGCACTTATCGTAACTAACAATCGCAACTTAAAAATCTTAAATTAAGAAATTTAAGGCAGAAATATTAAGTACTGTGAAAAAAGGACGGTTCGTGTTATTTGATTTTGTTTTTAAATAATTAATTTTAAGTTTGCGTGTCTGTTGGTCATGTTCATAACTTAAGTAGCTTTATCATAAATCAGCAATAAATTCTGTTCATACTTTATTATTCATTAAAGCCTTTTATGGAAATAAAATATTATTCTGGTCATTTTTCATCACATTGATTTTCTTTGTCATTGTATTATCTTATTTTCTTTAAATTGAAGACGTTTAAAATTATTTTATGGGCCTACGGGGACTGTTTCTGTAGTACCGGAACCAGAATAGGGCACGGTATCCCCTGCTCTTCGTAAGAGGCGACTAAAAGGGGCCTTCCGGGTTTGCGGGTAGCAAGAGTAGGAGCTCGAACCGTCCAGCCAAGAAACCCCAGGAAGGGCGGTGGAACGTGTGGCCACATGCCGTCCTCAATACTAGAACATACGGTGAGCGGTAATGCTTACCGTGAACGCTGAGGACGACTACAAGATGGTTTTGGTGCGGTAAAAATCCCCATAACCCGGCGTCGTTCCCACGGCATCGAGTATCTATTAGCGGTTTTCCCCTCGAGAAGAAAAAGTTCTAGAGGGTCACTTAGACATTGACGGTTACAATATTTTACTTATAATACCGTACACACGGCAGTGAAACAAAATACTAAATAGAGACTTTTTGATTAAGATGTGCATAATGTAACGGTATAACAAAACATTTGGCACAGGTGCATTTGGTGTTAAGGATGTTACATTTTGTATTTAATTAGCAATATAAATGGTAATATGCAGGTCAATGTGGTACTTTTAACGTGATTTTTATTGCCTTGTCATAATAATGTTATTTTTAGATACCATAAATATAATTTATAGAGTTTATATTTATAATAATATTATTTTATTTTTAGTTTCTTACTAATTTGTCATGTCAGTAATAACAGCTTATTATGGTAGTGTTTCTGATTTATATTTTCAAAACATTTTTTGGTTCTTTTATTAAGTTTAAGTTTATAATTTAGAGTGACGTCATATACGTCCCCTTTGAGATACACACCAGTTTTTTATAATTGCACATATTACGATAATATTCTATTTAACACCAGAGGAAACGTAACATAGTATAAAAAACTTCATAATAGTATTAATTGATGTAAGCGTAAACAAAACATGTATTGCAAGTAAAAACAATGCTATTTTACTAAGAATTAAAACAATAGAGATTCGAAACTATGAATAGCAGTGACGACCGTTCTTTGACAATGTCTAAGTAAAAAATGTACATTTAGGTTTCGCTCCATCAAACTTCATGCATAATTTTGATGTCCATATAGATATGAAGCTTTTTAATAATAATACCCGTAGATATACTTGTTCAGAAGTAGAAATTGATATGTATCATTTAAACTAAGTGGACCGCCGGCAATATTGTCGACAAATTCAAGCAGGCCAGGGGTAGGACTATAATTTGAGAAAACTATTACGTATGACATATAGATATAGATTACAATGAAATGCCTTATGTAAGAATTAAGACGTTAACACTTACTTCAAATTTCTTTAATATCGCACGAGGCGGACATAGGTGTGGCGCTGATGCCGTCCACTCCATCGAGTCTCGTTATGCGGACCAGATTTAAAATTTCAAGTTTATGTCAAATAAAATATCTGACAAATTTCTTATCTGCGCGTGTGACGTCATCCCATGACTCAGATAACCTTCGTTCACCTTGAGTTTCGAGAAAGAAGTTATTGATATAGGACAAAAATGTTTTTTGTCTATGTCATTTATATGCGAGCAATTCTTTATTCCGTGTAATTTTTGATACGATTATTGTACGATGTTGTACCTATGAGAATTATTAGTACTTAAATACTTTCTTTAACACATCAGAAATCACATACACATCAGAATTTGTTTACTTTTAATACTTTTTATTTGATTTAAAGTTGGTTTAATTTTGGACGACATAATATATCGATAAAAAAAAAACTGTCATATACACGCATACAAACGAAATATGAATCATTAATGTTACTGCATGCATAATCAATTATCATAAAACATCGATTTACTTGTCTATTTTTTTACGAATAATCTCTTTTCTTTGGAAAGTCGATTAAAAACAGTTATTTTTCTGTGGAATTTAAACAGATTTTAGACATGAACAAGAAATATTACATTATAAAAGACTATACAAGAAGCAAAGTTGCAGAGATAAAAATATTTACAGCAGTTCGAGTGAAGCTACGCGTATAAAAAAACTTTTGACAATAACATCAACCTTGAATCAAGTAAAACTTGATATATTACCTGGTCCATATATCTCATAAACTATGCGCAATACAAATCTAAGCTATAAATGCTACTAACAAATTATGTGCAATAAAATTAATAGCTTTTGTTAATGTACTTAACAGGTGAAATATTATGTGGCTGAAAATCTGTAGCTTTATTTGGATTAAAATTGATTTTGAACGGGTTTGTTTGAGGTACCTATGAGAATTATTTTTACTTGTCAAATATTACGTACAAGAATGTAACGAAAGAGTAATATAAGGGGCCAGATGCGTGTCCGACTACGCCAATGAAAATGTTTCGTAGCCGGGTTGAATATTTATTTTAATCGCGGGAAAAATTAAATTGCATTACATTATGACATCAAAGTCATCTGCGGTCGCTAACCTCTAAATAGCGGGTAAATATGTTTTGCATATCTCAAAAAATACACAATATAACATTTTTGTAATATTTGTAGAAAGAGCTCTTTACTACGTCAACTTTGTTCTGTATTTATCAGGTTAGGGGGTGATGGATATCGCGGTTGAGTGCTTTTAGGGTACCCGTGATCCCGACTAAGGGGGTCCGGAGGAACACCGTGGAGTTTTAGCCGGTAAGAGTCCGACATATCCTCTCAGCTGCCCCCGCGGCCGAGAGGAACTTATTAAGAGTTTCTCCATGGAAAAAGGGGGAGACGGATACAATTCAGGAGTTTCAATACGCAAATCCTAAAAAGTAAAAATCTCCTAATTACTTTTTTACACGCTTTCTATTAGCTTCACCTTTATGTTTGTTTGTAACTGACTTCTTTGGGCGCGATTTTGACCCACTTTAAACGGCCAGATTTCGTTCAAACTTTGTAGATTTATTATCCATCGAATGAAATCCTAAACATATCTGACACGCTTATGTTATGAAAATTTTCATCCCTCGTATTATATGAAGAGCCATTGCTAGTATATTTCATGCAATCCACCTACATTCCAAATTTTACTACAGTATGTGAATTCACCGAGTAAAATTACTGATAACACAGTCAGACAGATAGACAAGTGGTCAGACGAAGATCGCCATTTGGTTACGGATTACTATAAAAATCAGACACACATTTCTTTACACATTTACATACTTCTGAAATGCATGCAATTAAATTATGAACGAGGGCATACACAAAAAATAACGGCGCTCTATAAGGATATTCGAACCACAAACGGCCGTTCAACTTAAGGCGTAACACATTATTCAGAACCAAGTTTTTGTTCCCTACACGATACGGTGTTCGTTCTACTTTTTATAGCGCCATTGTCGCATGAGGCGGATTCATTAAGCCTTATACGGCTGATGAATATTCGGTGACATTTAAGTTTGACATGACAATCATAAGACAGTGGCCCTCTTGTTCGAGTACCATTTAACGGTACTAAGCGACTTGTCACTTTAAGAGAAAGCAAGCAGGGACCAAGGGAATTGAAACAAAGATGAGTTGGAACCAACCTAAAAATGCTAGCGAGCTGTAAATGTTATTAATTTGCCCATCCTTACCCGCGCCTATCCTCTTAGTAGTCATTAACGCGCCACAATATGCGCTTAGGACTCTAACATTACCATACAGGTAAAAACATCGATAAAAGTATTTTTTTGTCATAAATGTAAATATTGAATAATTAACTGTTTCATACTAAGTGTTATATGATATTTTTTTTTATTCTACGATATCGATATCGTAATTGTAAAGCGTATAGTACTAGTTACAGTTAAATATAACTATAACATAGTATTTAGTTTGAAAAACCCTGGTGTTCAGTAAAAAACATTTCAGGTGATCCTTGTTTCAATTACAATATTTTTAGATTCCTACATAAAACAAGCGTAGCCGCACGTAGAGCTTATACTATAAAAAAACTGTAGTTAAACGGTGTTACCATTATATAAATAAAATTTATGTTTAAGTAGCACAAAAAATAATGTTCCCAAATTAGCCAGTACACAAGAAACAATAAAATGCTGAATGAAGATTAATTTCTCGTAAGTAAAAGCATCGATAAAAAGGGTTTTAAAGTCGTGAAAGTTATCCAGAACAACGGAACTGTTGCGGAAGGCCAGTATTGAAATATTTACTTTCGCCAAAACATTGTTGGGTCACGTATACGGATAATCGAGCTATAACCGATTGTTCACGTAAGGACAGCGGGTAAATTTACATAAATTCGACATTCGCAGCTATTTGTTCCGTCAATATATTCCTTGGTCGCTCACCATTTTGTCAAAATAGATGACTCATCGCTTTGCTTTCCTTTTATTTTCAATTGTCTTACGTAGTGATGTCCTTGAATGCGGTGACATATTTGTTTATTATTGGTACTTAGTTTGCGATGTTACTTGATTAACCATGTATAGCTCTCACCGATTATTATTACAGCACTGTTGGGGATATGCCCCATACCTCCATGGCACTTTTTAAACTAATGATATACAAAAGTTTTGAAGTCTAATATCGATAGAGTGACACTTGGGATATGCCTATTTATCGAACCTACATACAGTTACATACCTGTCTGCAATATCTGTCGTGGCATCCCTTTTTTATTTTTGTCGGGTATGTCGAGGAGGTTTGGTATCTCGTTCTAATAATAAATTACTTTATTTTGAAATCGTTTTTATTATGTTTATAAAAGGATAGTTAAGAGACGCTATATTTAATGTAGGTATGTAATGTGCCTGGTGTTCAATAGTTAAAAATGCGAGAACTCTTGATGATTTCCCTATAACAGTAATGCATGTCTATTGGTAAGCAGGCACCCTAATCCTGTATCCTATAATCCTATAATGTTATTATTACTTAAATACTACGCGGTTACTATGTTTATATTTATTGTAAAAAATGTTAGGGCAATTTATTGTTACTCTTACGAGTATAATAAGGAAAACAAATGTGGCTTTACACATTTGCTTTGCTTATTATAAGAGTTCCATCTGAAACGTATTATCCTAGAAAACAAACTCGAGAGAATGTAAGTTTGCTACCAACAATAGGTATGGCGATTGTTCCAGAGCATTTTAATTTAAAATATGCTCAAAATACATTCCTAAAACATACCCACGCATTAGACAATCGTGGGAGGACAGGTTGATGTACTGAAGATATCTTAACAAAAAATTTATAAGCATGTAATTAAAGCAAAAAAGCAGTGTTTAAAGTATCTAATTTAGCTCTAGTTTTGCGCGAAATCAGAATTTTGCATTTTAATGATGTTGTTTTTTCATGTTATTTCTATACGATTCTAAATTTCGTTCTCACAGAATTTAGTTCGTTCAAAATTCTTTTATTTTGGATGAGTCTTGCATATGAATTATTGGACTAGGATTCATTGTGTGAATTCATTCTACTACCTTTGGGACTAAATCGTCCGGTATTTTATTGTCCGCGTGTGACAATACTTAATAATTTTATCTTTTATATTGATCAGCAGCTTAAAAATAATAGGTTCATATGGAAATTCTTCACATTTTCTATATGTCTCCAAAATTATATTATTAAAATGCCTGAGACCATTGACATGGTCAAGGTTGCGACACAGTACAGTCGATCGCATAAAAACGTTTGTTTCTATTATGAATTAATAATATAAAACATGTTTTGTTTTGATTGTTTTATATTTTAACGTCTCCAATGATACTTATTATTATTTCTTTCTTATGAAAATATTTGGGTTTTTAAGTAAAGGAAATATATACATATCTTTACTTAAGATATGCCTACTTTATATCGTTAGTTAATAGTTACCGATTACTAATAAATATACACAATAAATGGAATTTATGGGTAAAAAATAAGATGATTGTTTGATCAAAATATTCATATTATATATGTAAAAAGTAATGTCAAAAGCTACTTATCACGAAAATACATATTATTATTGATTTATTTCTTAGTATTTAGTTGTTATTGTGTTATTGCTTCATTAACGTTGCACTAAACCTAAAAATAGCATAACAGTTCAAATGTACAAGGGCTTTGTGATCTTTATGCATCTACACGACATTTACAGACAACCGGCAGTTATGACGTCGTAAAAGAGTGATGATGGTCTAACTCTAACGTTTAAATTAATCTACAATCGTTTCTACTTCATACTTATGCCTTTAAATTTATTTAACACTTCAATCACTTGATAAACTTTTCGACATACACAATATATGCAGTTGAAATGTATGGTTTTATTCTACTACGATGTTACGTTTTTTTTAAATATATTTTTATGTACTAGTCTTTCGACTTATCTAGCTCTAGGATTCGTCACTCCTGGTACCAGTCAGGCGAAATTCCTAAAGCTGTTAAGCGTCAGGAGTTTAGCCCGATAAGTACCTGGAGTGACAGATGATTTTCCACATGACTATGTGTCGACTTCATCGTGTGAAAATCATCTAATAACGCCACATAAGCAAGCAAATGGTTTATCGATTTAATCTAATATGCATTAACAAACCACGAGCAATATTCATAAATATTTTTGTAATGGGATGATTTTTGTAACTATATGGAATGGATGCTGTGTAGTTTATTTGTAGAGGACAAATAAACTACACAGCAGGCAATAGAACGCAATAGAAAAAGGGACGACATGAATTTTATTATTGACTTATATGTTTTTATGATTACGTATTTTATTTTTTTTCTAATACACTTTACCCAACAATAGCAATATAAATTATTTTATGACTTACAATATTGATATAGTTTGGTAAGGTAACCGTTATCTCTACTTGAGCTTTTCATGATAGTTTTTATGAATAGGAAAAGGATAGTTTTATATAAATATTTTTGGCGACTGTACTGGCTTGTCTTCATACACATGTTTTGTTATCTATGTTTATTTTGAATCCGCGTATTTTCTTATGACTTCACTACTTTGAAAGTTTTAAACTCGTTTTCTCTTCAACATAAATGTATAAAATATATTTGTTGTTTTGAATAAATATTCAATATATTTTCAGTTTGAAGAGACAAATTAATCAAATCGTCATCATCAACATAACCAATTAATCATATTTACTTGTAAGAACTTTACTATTGCACACCTGTGAGAGGTTGTATTAAATAGAAATATCAAGAGGAGGAGACAAATTTCCATAATTGTGTATTATAGATTATAAAAAGTATAATATAATCGTGTCTCTTATCTGTTTAGATATAATTAAGTAACCGATTATTAAGCATTGAATTTTAAACTATAAGCTTGTTTCTATATTATTTATAACACTATATTAATTCAGTATGTATTTATTGATGGTTATACTTAATACTAAACTTAAGTTTTACTGATTTTCTACCATATGTTTTCTAACATGTCTTTTCAAGTTGCTTTTTGATGTCAGGGGAACAATAATATTAAAAATGCTCATAGCCAGCTTATGAAGATAAACATAAACACAAAAATTAAGAGCAGGATGTGTTTGCATATAAAGATGCCGGATGCATTATATGATGTAGCATTTATACTATAAATTGTAATAACTTTTAATTGCCAGTTATGTATTTAAATTATTATATTTCGGTCTAATATATAATCATATATCTCTATTGTACTTACTGAAAATTGTAAGAGTTTGGCATATTGGCGGTATCCATTTCATAATTCACTACTTGTGGTCTCGGTTTGCTCTCGATCGCAGGACTCGCCCCGTACGTATTTACTAGCAATGAAAGTCCCAATACCTGGAATTTTATAAATATACCACATGTTACTTTAATACAAAAAATATATACAAACATTCTTGAGTGTTAAGTCTGAACTTAACAGGATAATAATATCGAGTATAAAAACCTTAATAAAAATATACTACGCCTTTTGTGCAAAGGTGTGCACATGTTATTTCAACGCAAACAATTCAAATAGAAAACCTGTTAGATTATAGAAAAATAACTAAAAAATTGACCTTAGATGCCTTTTAGAAACGACTCTAGGCGGCGTGTTGTGGCAATGCCCAACATTTTCATATCGATTTGTTTATTTTTTGAAAAATGAATTGAGATTGCTATGTATTGCTATTTAAGGTCATGACTATTTGAGAGCTTGAAGACACTTTCATTATATTTGCTCGTTTTTATTTACTTAGCATGATGCACTAGACACATATTGAGGTTTTGTAACACCTAACTTTACCGTCATGGTTTAATCACTTTGAAGGTCATATTTAATGAACATGAAGCTCAAAACATTGTCACTTTAAAATATTAATAAGTAACTATCTTAAATATAAACACTGTCGATAAAGTCCTATAAAGTAAGGTCATAATTACCAATGTTAGCAGCATTTTGAACGTTCGCGGGTAAGAGCAGCAACAGGTGACTTCCTGGAGAAGCTTTGGTTCGAATGTGCTAACGGTTTCGTAAGATGTCCTTATATATGGAGTCCCCGATGCGCGTTGGTTGGCTAGCGGGCCGAGCTCCGCTTGCTCTGAAACTGAGCCAATTCTAGCTGACCAGTAGTTTATAGATCGACTTATGAATGGGCAAGAGGATTTACCTAGAATTACGTCAGAGCGCCGCGAACCAAATCATTCGTTACTGTTCTTAAGACAATTGACCAGGGAAATCTAAACATATTCGTATAGAGTTGGACAATCTAACCATCAGTGTGATTGGCATACACCAGACTGCAAGAAACAAGTTTTAGGATTAAATTTTAATATTAGTCAAACCACGAGCGAGTATTTTGTAAGCGTGTTGCGTACGTTTATGACTGTACAGTAAATGGACTTAACGCGAATAGGTATTTGTAAATCATAACTGTACTTAGTAATTACGATTTGTTAATACATAATTGTTTTGTTTATATTTAAGCTACTTAAGCATTGAAAGATGTATACATCGGAAGGAAATACACATGACGCAGTTGCTTCATGAATGTAGAACAACTGATTTACATTGCATTAGAATTATTTCGACATACTGTGCATACGAGTTACAGTATAACTAAATGTTGTGCTAAATAAGTTGTGTAACACTGTTTATATCATTAAATGTTAATGATTTACGATATTTACGTGTTAAACACGATAAAGTACACATGTCGTTAAAAGGATGTTCTAGGCTTCGATAAAGTTTATCTTATGCTTATGCTTATAATATTGATGCACCATAAAATACTAATGTGGAGGTTAACACAAATTGTACGTGCTATCGATTTTTACCGCTTTAGTAGCTTAAGATGAATAGAATCGATCTAGGACTGTTAGGCCATAAATTCATAGATTAAAATAATGAATTCTTAACGTATAAGTTCTATTTATTACTGTCTATTGCGTTATGTATATTTTATTTATATATATTATTATAGAATTATAGGTACTAATGTTTAAAACGGATCTTAGCGTATAGAATAGATTCTTGTATATTTAAATAATTAAATCTATTCTATTGCTCGAAAATAAGGAAGAATGGTTTGTAGGAAAATATACTTATTTAAAAAATGATAATTTTATTGTATGTACGATTAAAATCCAACACACTCTCACAAAAAAGAAATTTAAGAAATTAAAAAACCGCATATATTGAGCACCCGTAACATATTCAAATGTATAAATTCCGCCCTAATGTTAGTCTAAAATCATACTCTTTTAGAATAAGTATTCATACATATGGAAAGCTGTAATTTAATTCAAATCCACAACTGTCTTGAAGGATATTATTCACAGATGGATTTTTATTTTACGACAGGGTCGTGCTATGAATTTTAAGGATTTAGCTTTCTTAAAACGTATATTAAGGATATTCTCAAATGTTCATGATAGAAAGGTTGGAGAAACTGGGTTATACGTTGTTTGTCATGTTTTCAAGGAAATAAAAATTGGCAAAAACCTTTGGGTCGTCAACCTGTTCTTAACTTTTACTTTATACAAAGTGATTTAAAGAGATAACCATTTAGATTTCGAAACAACCGAAAAGTCATGGTAAAAATCAAGTCTGGTTGGCTGTTTTTTACACAACTTAATTTGATTACTAACTGTAAGTCCTCAATTAACCAATTATGTGATTAGTTCGTATTGGATTTTACATAGCGGGATATCAATTTACAAACATTTATAAGTATAAAATAATATTTACGGTTAACAGTTAAAACACTAAGGCTAATTGAGAATGTTGATTTTCCCATGATCCAAAAGTCGAATGACTTCATTAGAAGGATCGCTATCCTGCTGAGTCAATATTTTTTGAATTTTGTTTTTACAAATATTTTGTGATTCCAAATTTACGATAAAACTCTTTTGCATGAATTTGTGATTTTTTATATATATTTACCGTTCAGATTTAGTATACTTAATTTAAGTGAAAATAAAACCATATTTATCTTAAAGCGGCTTGAATTTCGTACTGTCGGATTATTCCAACGCAAGTGATCATTTTTAAAATGCACATATTTTTTTATTAATCTTGAATTTTAAAATTTTATTTAATTATTTAATCTTTAAATTTTTTAATAATCACTTTAATTTTAAGGAATCACGCACGCACACTTAAAGCGCTATTTAATGTTTTTATAGATGAACTACTAACAGACCTTTGCCACTGTTTTGATATATAGCCTAAACTCAGAATTTGAAAAGAAACCCGTGATAGAACTATTGTATGATCTAAATGCGTGATTTTTAGTTATATATTATTATGTATGTTAGTCTGTAACCTTATAGACTAACATACATATGATATATGTTAGTATATAATGATCAAAATGTTAAATAGTCGCACGTCTGACTATTTAACATATTGATCATTAAGTTCATTAAGGATTTACAATTCCTTTAAAAAAGTACAAGAGAAAATTATATATTGGTAATTTGTGTTTTATTTATATGAAGTAGCAATCGAGCAAGCAACCCACCTGATGGTAAACAGCCACTGCCTCCCATGGACATTTGTAAGCAACCTCATATAGAACAGGGGTCAGGGGTCTATATGAAGTCGACCACAGATGCGTTGCTACTCCCGAGGACTGAGATGGTCACCTCATATAAAAGTGAGGCGGTAAATATTACAATAGTATTGTTTATATAAGTATAGAAATTACAAATAGTAAGTGATGTGTAAATGAAATACGGCAGACAGTTGATTTCCTCCAGATGATCACAGTACTTTTGCTTATGAAATTTTAATAGCAAAGGAATACGCGTAAGCGGTTTTTACAGCTGATAGAACCAGTGTAGTCGACGCGAAAGTACCACAGCCACACCTATTTCAAGCGTGAAGCAGTTCTCGTCTTTTGGTGGAAGGGTGTGGTTACCGACTCACTTATATATGAGATGAGCATCTCTGTCGTCTGGGATAGCAACGCATCTGTGATTAGTGCTTCAGATAAAACCTCTATTCCATATGAAGTTGCTTACAGATGTCCATGGGCGGCAGGCAAAACTTACCATTACGTGGACGGCATGCTCGTTTGCTACTTAAATCTAATGAAAAAGCAGGGCCGCTATTGCCAGAGGAAATCTGTAAATAACTTTATTAAATAGGATTGAAAACATCTTTGACGTCGGTGACAAATGCATTATTGCCAAAATGGAATAGCATACTTATAAGGTAGGAGGAGTTCAGTTAAAGGAAGTGAATGCATTTGAGGATTCTGCTATGTACCTTTTATCTGAAATTTATTAAGTTTTAAGACCTTAGAGATGACATAATTTTTTTTCAATAGCGGAAGTATGTGGTCATACCACCATCACAATACCTTATTTTCTTGTTGTCTGCGATACTATGGTATATCGTACATAACTTAGTTGCAGTTAGTTTTAACAAATAAATCAATTCTACATCATGAGATGCATATTGTCTATTCTTAAGAATTAATAAGAGACCTTGTGACTTATCCTAACGTTATATTAATTAAGGTTATAGAGTTAATCGATATGTCATCGTAAGAATATAAAGATGAGTAAGCATTTAAATTAATTGAACTTTGTACTTACGTATGGATTTGGTTGTGATATTCTGGATCATACATGAGTATACTATAGCTAAAGCTAAATATACTTACAACTATAAATACCTATATATAAATATCCTGTGGGATATCTTGCGCAAGTGACTACTATATAACGTAATATAACAAATCTTGACGCACCAGTCTATGGACAATTCCGCCTCAGGATCAGGCCGCGTCAGCGCAAAACTCTTCTAAAAATGTGTACTTATATATTCCAAAATCATAATTAAATATGTTATAACATAAACTGTTTTAGGATGTTGTGACTCCACCTTATTTCCCTCATCAAGGATATTCTTTTTCTTTATTATGGCATGAAAGCGTTTAGCGTGGTTCCAAGTAAACATTTCGGACGCACTGCAAAAACGTAGAAGCGCAACGTGATCCTTAAGATGTTAATATACTTAAGGCGCTTAACGCTAAGCCATCTATTGGCATGAGTAGTCCGCTGATAACTCTTGTTCAAAGCCTGATAAAATGGCTAAAATGGTGTAATTTTGATCTACTCTGAATAGTGGGAAAATCTGCGGCCAACATATGGCTTCAAATCGCCTGTGCTTTACACTTCTCAATATCTACATCGTCTTTAAGGCTATGGGATTGGATCTTTTTACACTCATAGCCCCACGGTAGGATTTTCTCATGTGTCGTGAGTGACATGGACACACAAAAAGTACACAAACACTCAGACCCAGAACAGAAATATAAACTCATCATTTACATTTCTGTTTGGCCGGGAATCGAACCCGGGACCCACTGCGTGTCAGACCGGTATGGTGACCGCTCCGCCACGCGGGTCGTCAAATGTATAAAAAACTTCTATACATATATACTAAAAGAAAACTCATTAACTTATGACATTTTAAAATACCCTATAGTCGTCGCAACATAATATCTAACTCCATAATTGTCTGGAAGTATGTTTGTAGAACAATTTTTTGGCAGATGTTATGAAGAATAGGGGTGGTTTGGCTTGAACGCGCTATAACATTAGTCTTCAAAGCGGAATAGCGCCCCTTCACCATTCGTATTAGTAAGCATTGTTCAGCTTAAAGTTATGAAACACACCCATTTATAAGTTATACGGCATTAATTTTATTTTATGTACAGCTATTAAGACAAATTAACGCAGATTTAAATAGTTTACCCTTGAGTTCTCAGTACCGTTCGACTTCTATGTCACCTACGCCACGTATTCTTGCTCTATAATATCAGCGTTATGTTTTTGGGTTTGAAAGGTAAGCTTTAAAAAATCCGCGTGAATGTCTATCGCTATTTATTTTCAAAAACATAATCTGGTAATCAAAATAAGTAAAAATATAAATTTAAAGAAACAATAAAATTGAATTATATAAATCGATTTAATTAATTATAAATTGAAGTTATGCATTGCTATGTTCTGGTAAAGCTTGTGGGAAAGAAGATATACTTATCCGAGACCTCAGTCCATCTGTGTCTAGCCTCAGGTACGATTCTGAATTTATCTGAGGTTAATTAGACATGTCCGTGGGCAACAATGGTTACTAACTGCATGCATGTTTGCTACTTCCATCATATAAAATAAATCTATATTTTGCTTTATGTATGTCGGTGTGACTGATATCACATGGTACAAAAAGTGTTTATTATACTTTCAGGATAGAATATATTTGAGGTCATACCTTGAAATAGTATTCTGTCTTTATTTTGTTTAAATTCATAAACTTTATAAAAAATAAGTTTTACTCACGAGTAAATCTCGGCTTACATATATTCGAGATGACCATCTTAGTTCTCGGGAGCCGCAACGCATCTGTGATCGACTTCACATAACACCCCTGTTCTACATGAAGTATTTTACGTAAATATCTCAATTCAAAAGATACGAATCACGTAACATAAAATTTAAAATATATCTAAGTTCTAAATTAATAAATAAGTAGGAAAGTAGGTAAGGAAAGAACAATAAAACATGGTTCAAATCAACTAACTTTCAATGAAGGAAACATAGATAAAAAGTTTCTCATGATATTAAGATGTAATTGTTTATCTGTAGCTGTTATTGTGCAATACAGATAATTAGTAAACAAAAAACCGAGCTACGAGTAATGTGTCTTTAAATTTCTTACCGACCGAGAGTCGAAGAATGTCTCATCTATTTCCCCTATATGTTATATATTTCAGTCTTACTTGACGCTTATATTTATATCAAATAACATTATCTTACTTCTTGAAACAGTTAAACCAAAACAAAATAAATATACATTTCTTTTTTTTCAGATCCTTTCTTCCGTTCTTATAAAAACATTTTACTTTATGTTACAATTAAAAATCGATAGCGAACGGAACAATCTAAGATAATTACATATATTGTTATATGGAACATCACTAAAGTAATTTTGAAAATATATCGATAGTGATGTAACAATCTTAACGTAGTAACTAAATATCGATAATATTGTTATATGAAACATCACTAAAGTAATATTTGTGATGTAACAGAGAAGTAAAGCTTCAAAAACAAACACTATCTCTATTATCTAACCGCAACGACATTTGCTACACAAATTCGTCAATAGATCAACTCTACAAACGAAAGGGGCGATTTCCACTTAAATAGACGCGGAAATGAATATTCCGTCGCTATCTAGAGACACAGGAAGTACGACATACCGGCGTACTTGATTTTTGTTATATATTGATTTCGTTTATGTTTTTGATTTATTATGATAACTTTTGTTAATAATATATTTTGACCTTTTTTGTAGTAAGTTTATTAACACTACAAATAAAATATAGTGCCTTGAAATAGATTTTGTATGGGTTAATTGTACATATTATAAAAGTAAACCTTTATGCAATTTAAATCATTTTTAGGGTTCCGTACCCAAAGGGTAAAACGGGACCCTATTACTAAGACTCCGCTGTCTGTACGTCTGTCTGTCTCCAGGCTGTATCTCATAAACCGTAATAGCTAGAAAGCCGAAATTTTCACAAATGATTTATTTCCGTTGCTATAACAACAAATACTTAAAAATTATATATACATATATTAAGGTGGGTCCCCAAACAATAAACGTGTTTCTTATAGATGATGGTACAAAACCTTTCGTGCTCGAGTCCGACTCGCGCTGGGCCGATTTTTATCTGATATATTATAAGTTTTTATAAAATGAACTGATCTTAAAATATGAATGACTAGCTTTCTCCCGCGGCTTTACCCGCTTAGGTCGCGGTACGGGGTAAATACTGTTAATAGTATCCAGGTCTTAAACTATCCGTGTGCTAATTGCATTTAAGTTCAATCAGTAGTTGTTGCGTGAAAAAGTAATAACACACACGCACACATCCTCACTTTCGCATTTGTAATATGAGTAAGATTTGTTTATTTAAAAAGTACTTCCATTGTTATAATATTTCCCAAAACGTACATAAAATGTTGTCCAGTGTTTATTCTAATCTATTTTTAAACACAAAATGTCCATCAGAGGCGGTCCTGTAAATATTGCGTGGTATAATGCCGAACACAAAGAGTAATTCGTCTTGTTTATCCGTATAAGTACAGCGGACATGGAATAAATAGCTTAAAAAGCAAAGAAGATAAATATATTCATATTATTCTGTTATCCATTTAATTAAGCCTAGAATCCTACTCTAAAATCTTCCAATTACCAATTTATTAAAAAAGATTTTAAAAACCAAGTTTTTTAGTAACGTAAGTTTCTTTCAATATTCACAAAATAATTGGGCCGCCATTTTGGAGCGTCCGCCATATTAGATTTAGAATGACGTCACTAAACTAAGTCATGCATTATTATTATCCAAGGTAAATCACGAATAAACATCCTCCCTCTTTTGAGAAATCATTCTTGGCTTTTAAATATAAATACGAATATGAAATTAAACAATGTTGTAATATCAACCCGCCTTTAAAACACTATTTACTGTTCTTTTTTATTTCTAACTGTATAAACATAAAAACAATTTAAAACGCTTTCTACACTCATAGCCTACTCTACATTCAGACTACCTACTCTACCTATACCTACTCTACATACAGGTAATATGCAAAGACGAATACGCACACAGAAGGACAGAAAACTAAATTCATTGAGATATTTGTCTGGTCGGGATTTGAACCCGAAATTTGTGGCGACCGCTCCAACAAGCTCCAATCTTATATACTTTGTACTAACATAATTTTACTGTTCTTGGATGACAACGATTCTTAATTAGACACTCTACAAACATAGGAAGCTATTACCTGTCAGATAATGAGATAAATTAAAATTCTATATCCAGAAATAACACAGAAAACTCATTTCATTATAGGAGCATAGATATTCAAATGTATAATTACAAGTAAAACAAGATGATTTACTTTAATAGCTAACTTATGTCTTTATTTCCGCGAATATTATAGTAAGGCATTATGTCCAGCTGATGGTAAGTGGTCACTACCACTTATACTGCTGATCTAAGGCTTATTTAGGGACGCCTCCAGAATCGAATCATGAAGGGTTGTACGTTTCTAAAAAAAACATTAATTTATTTAGCGTGTGTCGCCATTAGCCGTACGGTTATAATTCTGTTCAAACCAAACGCGCTTGGTGTTTTCTCTTATAGCGACGGCAAGTGGGTCATTATCCATGGGTTCAACTTTCCGTTTGCAACTTACTCCATATAGAGAAGGTGTTCTGCCGTAAGCCGATCAAAGATCTTTTGTTACTCCTGAGGACAACAAAATCGCAAATCAGCCGGCATCCTCACTCGTCGTCACAGCAATTACTGCTTCGCGTTAGAAGTAGGTGTAATGTGTATAACACGTAATTCGGATCACCTTTCAAGCTACAAACTAAAGTAGGAAGACGTTGAAACTCGTCAAAAACGCGTGTACATGACTATATTTGTTACGTAAAAAGATTTATCCACTAAGAGATATTACTATAGGTATCTTAATTATAATTATATTGTTACAAATTAATGAAATGAGCTTCTTGGTCAATATGTATTTACTCGTGTTAAAACTTTTTCCTCCATTTCATTTATTAAGATAATTACAAACCAAAAAAATCTAGGTACAAAATAACATTTTTTCTTGTTTTTTTAAATGAACTTTTGGATAATTATATAAAAAATGCAATACAAAGTTCACATTGATTGTCATTCTTTCCTATACTTTACATAAAATAATTTGCGATTAGATTGTGTATATTTTTAATAATATACCTTATATAACTAACTTAACTACTAAAAATATTCAACTACACGCTAAAATGAAATACTCTGTTTCAGTGTCCTGACATAAAGAAGAACTGCTATATTTCAACACTGTAGATTACTAGTAAAAATTCTAAACTCTTTATAACAACACTGGCTTTATCCGTAAATACATTGTCCTTTACAAAAGTGTGTAACCAGAAAAAGCTGACAATAAAAGAATAACATATTTTGATATTATACCCAAATTAATTATTACCTCACAATTATTATTGTCTGTAGAAATTTGTTTATGCAATGCGCTGCAAAGAGTAGGCCTATTTTAAAACTCGTACATTTTATATAAGTCTTATGTAGTCATTTTCCTGTATAATAGCGTTTAATACGCATAACATTTTATTTTATTTCAACACCGACAATTACGGAAGTTAAATAACATTATTGGACGATTAAAACACTACCAGTTAATCCATAAAGAGAACATAAAAACCTCATCGAGATAAATATTTATAAAGAAACAAAGAAATCGCATTCAACGAGCTGAGTTGAGAAAATCGAGATGGCATACAGCGGTCTTCCGAACGGTTAACGCCTTACAAAAAGATCATAGCGTTTTCACAATATGCAACATTTGCGTTGCTATGAGAAAACCTTTAGGCACTTATGCGCAATTGAAATGAACTACGAGTCATATCACTTTTTATTAATTCATTGATAGAAATGATGATAAATTATATCTGAGCAGTCCTTATGTAGTATTTACATAATGAAATCAATATCATTGGCAGCAATTAATTATTTTTAGGGTATTACAACTGAAACGTATTTGTTATCTAAACATTATTTAGGTGCAATAAATCTTCAATATCATAAAACTTAAGGAATACAATAAATATCAGTAGGCAAGGGCACAATAAATATGCCTAACGCCTGATCTAAAGCTAAATGATAATTAAAACTATTTAATTAAATTCTTATCTCTCATAGTCTAACCGTTTTCACAAATTCCTGTGGAAAATCAGCCCAATTTATTTCTAAACCTAAGTAGTATAATGGTACCTTACTTCGAAACAGCTTTGGGTATGAAAATAACAACCTCAATTCTTGAAAATAAATGATATTGTAAATTATTACATTAATACTCCAAAACCAAACTAAATTCAAATTCAATTAAAGTAATAAATAACTGTATCCCAAATCCTTTCAGAGTAGTTTCACTTTGATCTCATTTAATTAAAAACTTAGCGTGAAAAACAATACGATCGGTGCCGGCCGCTCTAAACAAAACCTAAGCCCTCTAAAAGCGCGCAAAGCGACCCCGGCCGGTGCGCCTGCCGAAAAAAAATACAAAATAAACGCACAAGTACGTATACTCGTAATCTAACCCGCGGCGTCACATCGCAGCCTCCCAAAAACCCGTACCTACCTACTCGTATATTCATTTCCGTTTCGTTAATACCGCATACTTTTAACTGTCTAACTAGGTGGGAGGGGGCTCCCGACCCCCTGCCCCACGCCACTACTTACACGCGGTAGGCGCAACTTTTATAATACTACGTACTCGGGCGCTTTTTAACGAACCCCCCTCGAGGGGTCGCCACCTGCCACGCATACCGAAAAATACGCAAAACGGGAGGTTGGGGGCCCGCTGTACCCCCCCCGGTTAGAAGTGGCCGTATTTTGCGTATTTTTAAATTATTCTCCACATGCGGGTGTTTGTGATGTTTAGTTCGAATTTTTTTTCCTCTCCGTATTCGCATTATCTGTGGCCGCCGCGATGAATGTTGTACACAATCCTCGTGGAACTTCCGCGCTCCGCCATTTTACAAATATTTAAGCATTTTTACAAGCAATTTTTTAATCTCTCGCGCGAACTGTGAACCTTTTGTCCAAGAAACTAAAATTCTATGCCAAAACATAAATCTCAACACCGCTGTATTTTGAGAAAATAAAAATACATAATACTTTGTCAGTAACAAATGATAATTTATTTTTACATCTCGAATTTCTATATTATCTAGGCACTTATGCTTTTTTATCGCATTTATTTAATTATAAACAACAAGTAACTATTTACTAATCAATTTAACTCATAGTAACAACGAATAATACATTCAATACATTTGTAATAAAAAAATGCTGAATCACATAACTATCAACTCATAAACATTATTAATTTATTAAAAACATAAACATAAACAAGGCTGAACATAAAGACAGATTACAAAACCCAATTATATTTCATACAATCTTAAAATCTTCAAAACTATGCACAGCCGAGATGATTGTAATAGAAACAATCCGCCCGCCCACGAGACGTCCGCCCTGGGCTTCAGTAAATTCAGATTGAAGGATCCATTAAAAGCTATTTGCAGTTATATTCCGGGAAAGTTTTATTAAGAAACTGACATTTATAACAAGAAATATTTGAAGGAATTTCTAGGGTTTCATATTGTTTCTTGGTATTCAATTATGTTTTACTATTTTAATATAATATGACTAATCTTCCTGTATAAATTGTTATACCGCTTTAATTATTAGAGAAGTCCGATTCATATAAAAAGTATGTAAGAAATTGGAAGTCGTTCGTATCTGCAATTATACAAAGTTAATACATTTCATTTCATTTAACAGGATATTACTTTATGCCTTAAAATTTCGACAAAAATTGATAGTAAATATAAGTGCCTAAATGTATAATATTAAAGTATAATATATACAACACTTATTATTTGAAATGTAATATGAAGTCAAGCTTAAGATTATTCACTTTATAATGTTCACTAATTTCTAAAATTAATTAACACATTAACAATACATATAATGCCTAGTGGTTAAAATTAGAACAACGTACATTTTTCCAAAAAATATTGATAACATCTCATATTAATAACTTGTAGACAAATAAAAAGATGAAAACAATCGACAAACATAAAATATGGTACTGACTGTTTTGCGTTTCGCTTAATTATGAGTAACATATTATATATAGCACCTAGTGTTTTATAGTGTTCCCCACTTATTAAAACTTTAACATTGACTAAGAAAAACTATCCCTGGGAAATATTATAGAAGCTTGCGTTCTTCTTCATTTTTCACAAGTGTTTTAAGTAATATTTGTTTTTCGCTAGATATGCAAGATCTGAAAATTAATTATGTATAATTAACTAGCAATTATTAATTATAGTTAATGACAGTTATTATTAAGTTTAGGTATCAACACCGTATATAGGTAGAACCGGGACATACCGCTTTTTTCTAGCGTGTTCAGTTCTTGGCTTCGGTGGAAGGGTATGGTTGCCGGTTCATTTATACATGAGGCAAATATCTTAGTTCTTGGAGTAGTAACGCATCCGTGATCGACTTCAGATAGAACCTCTGTTCAATATAAAGCTACATACAGATGTCCATTGGCGGCAGTTTAACAGTTTGGTGGATTACATGCTCGTTCGTTACTTCAATCTGTTAAAAAAGTATTTAATCGCTGTCCTAAATAGCTATATTATTACGACGATTACATTAGCTTACGAAGTACGCTTTCAATCTACCCCGCATAGAATGAAATTAATATATAACGTGAAAATTAACCGTGACTCAGTGCGAATAAATCAAATAAATAAAAGACTAAAAACAGCTTAAACGGCCGACGGTCTAAAACTCTTATTCGATTCGAATGCATTAAACGCGATAGACAGTGACTCTGTTAAAGTTTCAACTATCTTTATATTGTAATCGAATTTACTTTAATTTATATCTTAATATTTTAATTAAATTTTACAGAAGTAGTCCTTACACAGCGTAGATAAGCACTAACAAAGAATTTGTGCAAATTCTAAGTGTTATCTAAGAAGGGTAGTATTCTAAGTATTATTTTATGAAACCTTTACTTACTCTACTAACTCTAAAATCCAATCCTGGAGAATGTATGAAACTAGACCATTTGGTTTTTCTTTCCCTTGCTAGTAAAATGTATACATTAAAAGTAATCAAAGCAGAAAGCAAAAAAAATGTATATTACTTAAAGACTGGTCATAATTTTAATAATACAATAAGATACAAAGACGAAAAGAGAAAAAACAGTACCGACAACAGGAAATCAGAAACAAACGGAAGTGAAGATAACTCGTAAATCTAGCAAAATGCCTTACAAAGAATACTCGTGATAAACGTATCAAGTGCAGTTCGGAACGCGACTCATTTGCCACCCTTCTAAATCCACCCTGCGAATTAATCTACAAATGTATAACACTTGAGCTCTATATTGTAAACCTTGAAGTAGTTTTCAAAATAAACTTAGGCTTTTATGAAACTGATAAAATAATAATGAATGTGGTAGAATTCTTATTCGTGTCATACTTATTCGAGACGTTCCAACTAGGTCCTCGAGAACCCTGATTTTATCTGGTACGTACAGACGTACAGACGTATATAGACGTAACAAAGACGTATATAGACAAAAGTATGGAAAAAACATAAAGAACAGTTTATCAAAAGGTGATAGAACCAATATAGTTCTTACTTGTAAGCATCAAAGTCACGCCTATTTCTACCGTGAAGGAGTTCGTGCGATTGGTTAGTAGGGTGTAAAGGTCGACTGACTTAACCACAAGGAGACCATCTGAGTCTTCAGTGGCAACACATCTGTAATCGACTTTAGATGAACCTGTTATTGCTAAAATAGATGGTAAGTAACACATCAACCCAGACCATCTTAAAACCGTCATGTGATTTAATTTCTGATGCATTTTCTGATTGACTAAAGGTTTTAAAGGTGTTAGAATCCTTTGTCTACCAATGTCTACTATGACCTAAAACTCTCTCAGAGAGAACACAATGATGGGTCGACGACAAGAATCCGTTGCGGTACTTCCCCGGTCGAACCACACTGGTTCTATGTACCACTTGTTAAATATCTGATGAATTTCATGGTCGTTTGCTACTTCTTTATTATAAAACATAATAATAATGAGACACATGAAGTAGCCACTTCGTTCCCATGGAAACAAAATAGGAAAAACTGATCTGATGGTATTGCAAACGGCGTAAAGCGAAGTATGAGAGGTGAGGGAGGGATTTCCGTCATATTCGCCTGACAGCCGCCGCATTTCCTTAACAACCTTATTTTCATATTCTTGGAAACTGTTTCCATGGTCTCCTCATGGTAACTTTTTTCAGAATCGGAACAGTTTTTTTTCATGGAAATCCTTATTGAATTTAGAAAAAATATTGTAACTGACATTTTCTAAGTATCTTTATGGGAATTAAAGACATTTTATTTGATGCCATAGGTATTCCTTCAGATATCAGCTTCTGGATCTTTTATAAAGTAAATGTTAGTCATTTTAAATCAAACATTAAAATACATAGCAATAATTAAAGGGATTTTAAGTTTCATAAAGTCCTGCATAGAAGAATAACAGATGTCCATGGGCGGTAGTGGCCACTCACATAAGTGTACTGCATGTTCATTTGCTACTGTGATATTAAAAGTAGAAAGATTGTGTTCAAAATGTAAGTACGTGTTGAGCGTTACCGTAAAATTACAAATCATTGGTGGGCATATTTTTTACAAGTCCTAGATCAATCTCTAATATGCGATTTTTTCAAAACATGTAAGTAGTCTTTTTTACATTATAACAAAAGATACAAATACGTTTGAATGAAAAACATATATTTTGTTTTATATTCTCTTTAGTAATATCCTTTTTGTTTGAAATTTATTTTAACAGTACGCAGTATTCACTGAAAGAAATAACACAAAAACAAATACTCGTATTTCAACACAAATTAAATTATTATGTTATCAAAATAATATTAATGTATAAACGCGTGTAAATGGAAATGAATACCACAATAACAATGAATGTGTGTAAATGAACATAAATAGCACGATGAAGTATAATCTATTAAATAAATAACATAACATATTACAATATAACATAAAGCGAACGTTATAACACGACAAAGGACGTTATAACATGACAAAGGTCTTCCGTTATTACGAAGCCCATGGAAACGGGCACAGCTCCGTTGCAATGTGACAGATGTTAAAATCAACAAGCTTGCGGCGTGAAATCTGTTCACTGCTTTGAAGCGTTTAGGATACAGTAGTGAGCTCCGTTTAGTTTAATATGTTAAACGTGCGATTTGAGTGTTAGAATACGCTTTCTTTTATTTAGTTGTTATAAAAGCCTTATCTATATCTCGTCAACCCACTATTGTCCCACTGCTGGGCACGGGTCTTCTCTCAGAGAGTTTTAGGCCATAGTCCACCGCGCTGGCCAAGTGCGAATTGGTAGACTTTACACACCTTTGACAACTCTTTTTTTAATGAGAACTCTCAGATGTGCTCACGATGTTTTCCTTCACAGTAAAGCAGTGATAATTATATTATAAAACGCAAACAATTTTAGAAAAATCAGTGGTGCGTGCTTGGAATTTAAACCCCCGGATCCTCGATTGAGAGGCCGAGTTTCAACCATTAGGCTATCACTGCTTATCTATATATGTAGAACTAAACAGATACGAACTCTGACTAATCATAGTAGAGCCTGAAAAGTACTAATGCTAGAATCACGAAATTTAGATAATAGGTTCATCTTATGTCGTAGACATTAAGAGAGAATGATTGATATTTTACCCCTAAATATTTGTAATATGTAACGAGGGCAGCAGCTGGTTTTTTTTTACAACTCACTTGATACTTTAATTATATGAAACTTACATGAAAACTTTCAGTGATTACGTATAATATAAGATATATTCCTAATACTTAAAATTAAGCATGAAAATGTATACGCAGATTACCAAATACTTTCCTTGCTTAATTTAGATTGGATTGAAAGAGCCTCAGCAATGCTAGTAAGAATATCTACGTCTAAGAACTAAGACACAACGTCACCTGCTATAATTGATTGACTTCCTACTTATGATAGATCACAGATGCGTTGCTACCTAACCAACTTCGAACTGAGTAGAGCTTAACGCAGTTTAATAGAAAATAGAAAACGTATCAACTAAGTCGTAAGGCCCTTACTTTGTTAAGTTACTTAGTATTTAGACAACTTTCGATATGATCAAAATTTTTATTAAATTTAAGTAGTAAATGGATATGATAATCCATCTATTGGTAGAACATAGATTCTACCTAAAATCGACGCGTTGCCAGTCCTAAAGACTATTAAAATTGCCCTTCACTCAAGTCAGCCGGCATCCTTCCATCCAGCAGGCATACACCCTTTTATAGAAACGCAGGAACTATTTCTCGTTAGAAATATGGCGCTAGTACTCCGCGCTCGAATCAGTAGTACCACCTTGTTAGAATATCATATATGCCTATATTTATAATAATACATAGTAATTTGGCTCTGGTGTATAATTTACGATGCCATAAATATTTCGTTTCGATATTTTAATGGGACAATGTATGACGGCTCCTAATTTCTCCGTGACCGAGTTGCCGTCTGACCCAATTCTCATCAAAGGAAAAAGAGGGAAATCTTTACAATGTGTGTTTCCTTAAATATATTATGAATGTATTAATTTGATGTAATTTTGTTTATTGAATATGTTCGTAACTTAAATGAAATGTTTTGAATAGGGGTCGTCAGTGAGAGGGAAATAAATATTAAAAAGACTGTTGATTGGGTACGCATTCTGAAACTAATATGTATATGCAAAAATTAATTCGGAGTTTTTCAAAAAAGGGTTATTCAATGAATTTTAATGAAATAAACTGTCAATAGAGGATACAAAAAACCTCATAATAGGTACATAGGTTTTATATATGTATAAAGGATAAAAGATAATTTTTACCTTTAATTATGACGTTGGCATCATATTTATCGCATAATTTTATTGATTTAAATAAATAATTGAATTTCAGTCTGAGTTTGATTTTCAATATTTGGAATTAAGTAAGCGATTCTCTTACTCCATAAAGTCATTACGTGTATTTAAGTAATATTATAAAACGATTTTTGATGACGCATGTGACAAGTTAGCAAACATGGCTGTTCAGAAAGATTCAGTTACGATTCCCAGTCAAACGTTCATTAATGACATTAATGGATAAAGAGACTGTTCTGGGCATTGGTTTTTATAACTATTTTTATTTTTGCACCTAACAGCAAGTAACAAATAGTTGAACTGGTTGAACATTCGTAAAGGTACTTATGACTAAAAACTTTATAACATCCAGCATTGAACCCGCATCTACTCGATTAAACACACAGTAGTAAACTTCCAAAAAAAAACGAAAATCCAACAAAAAACGTAATTACAGCTCACATTACCCGTTTAAATTAAGAGTTACTTATGAAAAAGCGTACAGCCGCGTACCCCGCTCCACAAAGACAGTTGGACCCCACCCCCCGAATTACCATCCCAAAAAATCCAATACCGATCGCTGTGCATATGTAAAAAACCAATTCTATATTAACTTGATCACATTTAACATATACGCCGTGTATATGTGTGGTGATGTAGGCGTCACATAGGGGGTGATTAAAAATCATGACATGCGCAGAGTAATTTAAAAACTACCGGAGGCTGGGTTAATTTTTAAGTATTGATCAAAAATTGCGTATATGTGCCCGTGTGCTTATGTCGGGAGGGAGGCGTGGGGGCGCTCGGCTCGTGCGTGAATTAGATTTTTTCTGTCGGAAATTTGTCATTAGAAAGTTCTATTGTGCGAGCTGATATTTCGACTTCGTATGCGAGTTGAAATTAGCTTGTAGGGTTATGCCTTTGTACGCCCTTCAGTTAACAAGGCTGAAATGTTTGACATGGAAATCGCGTTGGAAAAATTTGTTGTACTTATTATGTTCGTTGTTTAACCGTTGTACTTATAGTTGTTTGTTTGTCGTGAGGGAAATAGGAATATTGAATATAAGTCAAATAAATACAACGGAAGGCAATTTGAGATTGGTTCACCTAAAACAATATTCTGCGATCATGGAATACTTTAAGATTGCTTATTATTTTCCCCATAAATATACATATTGTACAATGATCTACGGCTTTTTAACTAAGAATCCAGAGTTCGAATCCGAGGCATAAAATCCTTGAAGTTAATATTGACAAATGATTTTTTCACATGTTTTAGAGGCGAAGACAACTTTTGAAAGATAACATATTCTTAAAATCAGACAAAATTCTTAGTTGTATTTTTAATCAATCCAGTCTTGATCGGCATGTTTAACGATAAATTAAGAAGGAGTTATTAGGAGTTAGTTATTCTTAGAGCAGCAGGCAGCCGGACACTGGAATGATGTTTATGTAAATCATTTATCATCCTCTTAAAATAATAACAAGTTAAGACTGAAAATAAATCAGCTAGTTGTAGAAGACATTAATTTATGGATACTTTACTTTTAAGTAGTTGTCATAGTTCAAAACGAATATACGCATCATCAACTTCAGTATAGTGTATACCTATTTCTTTCTAGCAAAATTAATGTTAAGTGTAGTAAGGTAAAATACTTATGGAAGAACTGATCCTCAAAGGTGGCGAACCTCAGCTAAAACTCTGATCTTATTTAAACTCGATTACAGACGTCCATGAACGACAGTCACAACTTACTACTTTCAGATCGTATTAAAAAAAATTACTTTGACAGAAACATGTTTTTGTTCGAAGGTACTTAAATGGAGCGTTCAAACTTAGTTCGGAAACCTATGATTAATCTTCGATAAGATTGATTTGAAGATTATTGCAGATAAATCAGGTCAGTTAGCATCAGTTTGACCAAGTTTCTGTTTCCACTTTTATTTACTTAATAAAACAGTAACACACAGACGGACAAGTTAAACTTATGTTTCTAAAAGTAATGAATTTACAAATAAGTTTCGTCTAGCTCTAATAGTCATCGTAAAATGTTTTATACAATTATTACTTACATTATCTTAAATTATCATTAAGAAAGAAATAAAAAAATATCTTTAAAGGTAATAAATATGACACTAAATCTTGTTATATAATAAAAAACAACAAAACTATAAAACCAGTCCACAACGCACTCGAAACAAAACTAGAAATATCATTCAGTGGAATTCAAAAAAAACTTCCGCGAGCTAATTACCAAAACCGAAACAATACATTATTGCCAGCATCCAGTACAATGTCAGCATTCTTCCAAAAAGCCCCAAAAAAGCCATTCAACCCCTTTCATGTCTCGTCGTACCTAAGCCTTTTGTCATATTCCAGTATCTCATTGTCTCAGTAGCGAGTACGAACTGAAAGCTACTGAATGCTGAAACAAATTCTTTCGGAATATCTTAATGTTGTAAAACATTGCGAGATGTACTTTGTTAAATGTACTTTGAGGTTTAATGGCAAATGTGAGATACAGAGCTTGAAAAGTAAGAAAAAAACAAAAAGTAAAGAAAATAAAAATACTATATGTTAATGGTAAGATAGTAGAACCAATGTAGTTCGACCGGGGAGGTACCATCGCCACACCTATTTCTAGCGTGAAGCAGTTCTTGCGTTTCGTTGGAAGGGTGTGGTTATCGGTAGTAGTTATCGGCTCACTTGTATATGAGGCAACCATCTCAGTCCTCGAGAGTAGCAACGCATCTGTGATAGACTTCATATAGAACCCCTGTTCTATATGAATTCGCTTACATATGTCCATGGGCGGCAGTAACCAGTTACTATCGGGTGGGCTGCTTGCTCATTTGCTACTTCATATTTATAACATTTATGTAAATAAACACATTAGTGCATTGCCAGAATTTGGCAAAGCACAGCAGTGCTTTTCGATAAATATATTCGTCTAAATGAAAAAACATAAACACAAGCTCAACAAATATAACGAAGCCTTACACATAACTTTTCTAATCTCTCATTCAGTGCTATTATGCAAGCGTACCCAAAGATTGATTTAAAGCGAACATGTAGGAGGCTTTCAACTTTGATCTCGCCCTTCGCATGCCCACACAGACCCTCTGCTTTGATAACTATCGCTCTTCCCGTTCTATCGCACAATAGCGATAGAGTTGTAGTGGCTACTTGGTTCCGGTGAGAGGAAACAGTGCAATTTAACTGCTGTGAACTTTGTCATTTTTTGTAAGTGCATGTTTTTTAATTAGAATGAGATTAGAAGTGACGCTTTCGCATTCGGTGTCTAAGAATAGAGTTCGGTGTAGTATACGAAGACAATTACAATATTATCATGGTTTAGATTTGAAATATATTTTTTTTAAATATGTATATTTTACATGTGTGTCTGGTCGGGGTTGAATTTGAACCCTCAGTGTTTCTAAACGGTATGGTAACTCAACACGCATCTCGTGACATCATAATAAATTATCCTTTAATGCAGAAGTAGGAAAACGAACATAGTCCGTCTGATATGAGTGGCAACTGCCGTCCATGGACGTTATCAACCCCAGACAAAATCAAATCTTATCTGAGCTTGTCCACTCATGTGTTACTATTCTACAAGAATAATTTGGAACGTATAGGAAAACTTATCAGTATTATACTTGTATTTACGTTGTTTTTAACGATATTTTATTGACATATTTCATAAAGATTATTATTATTATAAATACGAAGTAGCAAACGAACAAGCAGCCCACCTGCTGGTAAGTGGTTACTGCCGCCCATTGGCATACGTAAGCAACTTCATATAGAACAGGGGTTCTATCTGAAGACGACCACAGCGTTGTTACTGCCGAGGACTGAGATGGTCGCCTCATATAAAAGTGAGCCGGCAACCACTCTCTTAAACCGAAACGCAAGAACTGCTTCACGCTAGAAATTGGTGTGGCCGTGGTACTTCCCCGGTCGAACTACATTGGTTCTACCACCTGGATTATACATAATCATATGTCCCTTACCACTTCGTCCAACCAAAACACAGCAGCGGTACCTCTGTTGCGAACTGCGCAAGGTTCTAAGACTTTCAAAAGAAAATAGAAAGAAAAGATATAAATAACTGAATTTCGTATAGTAATTTCACGCATAAATTCAAACTACAAGTAAAGCTACAAATCTGAGCGTTTGACCGCCCTCTGTTTACACGTCATCGACAGAACCTCAATACACTTGTCTATCTGGCACTGTTTATAGTATAACACTATGAATATTAGCTTTATTTTAAAATAGCGTATACATCGAAGGATGAATGTTATAAATATAAAAAATACCAAAATTTCGAGCAAGAGTATGTCTTAATTTCCAACTTTTTTGAATTCCATACAAAAGTCCTTTCATGTAGTCTGCTAGATATAAGTCTCCCCTAATAGATGCCACCGTAGACGGTCCCGTAACCCCTGTTGGACATCGGTTCTTGTCGAGAGGCAACATATGTTCTTTTTGCATATTATATATTATATATTTTGGTCGCCAGACATCTGCAACCGACTACGTGTGGAGCCGCAGTTCTAACTAAAGCCGATCATAAATGCATTGCCACGTCTGAAGAGTAATGTAATTCAAACTGTATATTAAGGTAAGCCGGCATTTGCACTCATTCACCGATTCGCAAAATTTTGTGTTTTTTTTTATTTGTCTAGTATTACTATTATAACCTACTGTAGTTCTTGTAAGCTGAGCATGACATTTAGCGCATCTTGTAGCTTTTCAACCTAGTCTATTCATTATAATAAGGACAGGAATAAATATGAATCGTAATAGATCATTATGAGGAATACTTACGATTTTGACTTGACAAAATTATAAAAGCCATTCAATTAGACGGCAAATTAAATAAATACGATAAAAATAAACATTAATATCTCATTTCCGGTGCGTCGAAGACCCGATGAGGAATCGATGAGTGTGCGTCGAATTTAGAAGGAAAAGAGATAGCAGCATTGGTTGTATATTTAAGCGTTGATAATATTTCATGAATCGCCTCTCTCGGCTCCAGAAACATAATTATGGAGGTACAATGAAAATATTTGTTTTTGCGTAGGCGCTCTACGTCGTAGTACTACGCTACGAGCTACGTCTTACCGTTTCTTCCGTAGGTCGTTAACGCGGCGCCCAGTCACTGAAAACAAGGCTTGAATATAAATAGCCTTACAATTATTATTAGCCAAATACAAGTAATTGTGATTGAGCACTTTTTCACGCTGAAATATAACGCCCGCGGTTTTATTCACGTTAGTTTTTAATTATGCTCTAATAAAATATGTTTTTAATTGTTATTTATTGGCTTACGATTAAATTTGAATTTAATTAAAACTCAAACTATATTTATAGATGTATATAATTAATTACAATGAGATAAATTTAAACAAAACTAGTAATTATTAATTAATATTGTAATGTCTAATGGATAACAGCAATAATAATTAAAACACCAGTTTTTCTATATTTTCTCAGTTATTAATGTACATTATTTTTCCATTTAAACAAATTAAGTAGATTTCATTACTTATTTTTCTTATTATGATAAACATTGTATGACAATTATAAACTACAAAAGAGTTAAGTATTGTAACGTGCCGATTGTACAAGGCGCAAGATTTTGGACGTAATAGAACCCTTCGCGGTTGAGAAGCAACACCGCCTCACTTTATTCTATTGTTTATAATAATAACATTGTAACGAGTTGTTATGCTCTTGTTTCAAAGTAAGATAACGGAGATACACAGGTCGTTCCAACTTAGTCCTAAGAGTAGCAACGCATCTATGGGGAACATAGATACAATTTTTGTCCTATCTAGGGTTGATTAGATTGACTGGGGGATATCACACATGATGATATGCCACTACCGCCCTCTACGCCACCAGTAATATACCACCAGTTGAAATGCATGCTCGTAAGTAACCAGAAAGATAGTACCAACTTATTATACTTAACCCATTTTAGTACAAATTGGAATATGACTCGTAGATGAGTAACAATAAAATTCAAACGAGCACATGCATTTCCGAAAACTTTTCACTAAGCACGCCGTTTTTAAGGTTTTTAACCGCTGAAAAGGCTGCTTCCAGGTTTCGACTCGTAAAGTACGTGTATCTAGCATGCGAGCTTACGTTAAGCCCGCGTGTGTGGACAAACCCGAGTATCAGCCAACAAAAGAGCGGGGCATAAAATTTAATAATTACACAAACCATGCTCATAGTTGTGCGAGTGTAATGACGAAAAAAAAGTGTATCGCTCTCTTCGTAGGGAGTATCGCCCCACACCGCCGCGAAATTTTTCGCCCCCCTCGTCCGCGTTCGTTTAGCGAGATTCGATCCCGCAATCAGGGGGGAAGGGGGGCATTTTTTGGCCTCCCCCTCCCACACCATCGTAAATTGAAGCATATAATTTTTATTACGGCGCTGTCGTGTGAGTACCCGGGCGAGTTGTCAAAATGCGATACGACGCCGATGCCCCGTTTTTATCTTAGTTTCCTCGCAAACCCTGAAAGCCTAGACGGAAGAAGGAAAAGGAATAATTAAAAAGCTACACTTGAGCCTATCCGCAGGCTCGCCAGACCGAACAAAAGAATGCACGAAACATTTAATGGCAAATTGAAGCAACACTTCATTATTGCTGCCATTGCTGTAATTAGCTAACACGTGCCAAATACCTTCGTGCATGCTGGAATTAACGAGATACAAAATCTATCTGTCTTTAATATAACACGGATTTGAATTTAATGATAAAAAATTGCACTGTAAACTTTAATTACGGTTATTTTTGTGACTAAGTAACGTATTATTTTAACCTAATAAACCTAGACTTTCTAAATTCTAATTAATAATGATATTTAAACGAACGAATCTGTTTCAAAATGGATTATAATTAATAATAATTTTTAAAATAAAAAAATTTGAAAAACAAAACATTTAAAGTACGTAACAATAGCTTACTTTAATGAACTTGCTTCATTAAAGTACCTACTTTAATACTATCCTTGATATTTGAAAATTGTGATATATGATATTCTTGAAATAAATTAGACATTTAAAGTAGGAGCCACTTGTCAGATGGACTGCATACTCATTTGCCACTTCAATGTTATAAACATAGTAATTGTCAAAAAAAATGCAGACGAATTGGGAACCTTCTTTTTGGAAGTCGGTTAAAATATTGAAAGAAAACGCCCGACCGCTCAAAACGAGTTTTTATTCATAATGACACATTTATTTACGCTTTATATGAGTTCTCATCGAAAAAGACAAGCAAAGTATTCTAAATTATATATTTTTAGAATAGTCTATTTACTAACTTTCATTGAATATCCATATTATTGTGATAATTAAAAAAATTAACCCTCCCCCTTTTTACCACATTTGCAGGCGCCATTTTAAAAAAATATATAACCTTTGTCACTCTCCACACTAAGACGATTCTAAAGATATGTCACACGTCTCAATCCATCAAGCCGTATGGGCTGTAGCGCGTGCCAAAGAAATGGACCTACATACAAACGCTCGAAAAACATTACCCTCCGTCTGATGTAGTCAGGTCTCAAATGCACCACCTGGCGTGCATGTTGGTGACCACAGTGTGTGTTGCTGTTGCTTATTCGCCTTTTATTACATACAGGAAGAGAAGGAATGGTGCTAATAAGACCACTACACAGCATAGCATAATTTACGCAACGAATATTTTCCTGCACTTATTATTGTCTTTTTTAATGTGACGACCCGCGTGGCCGAGCGGTTACCATACCGGTCTAACGCCCAGTGGGTCCCGGGTTCGATTCCCGGCCAGACAGAAATATGAATGATGAATTTAGGTTTCTGTTCTGAGTCTGGGTGTTTTTGTATTCGTCTTTGTGTGTCCATGGCACCCACGACACAGGAGAAAATCCTAGTGTGGAGCTATGAGTGTAGAAAGGGTGTCTTTTTTAATGGAATATTTATATTAGACGTAAATATTTATAATTGTTAATATAATACTGTTCATAAAACTTTACTACCACTATGCATTGCCTAAAATATATTTTGAAATAAAATTTTGAAGAAGGAACACCAATTTTATGTTACAATTATTCATTTTATTAATACGATTACATACTTATGTATTTATCTTAACATTCTTAATTATTTTACATTACTCTTTCTTCCACTAATTAGATTTTTTAATGTTATAAAAATTTACTACATAGGATAAATATTTTAGGTTCCATTAAAAATAATAATTTTAACGTAATAACGACTATTTTTTTTTAAACATTATGATATTAAAATCATTCTCCAAACCCTATATCTACATATCAAAATCAAGTTAAAATACGTAACCTCGAAGCTTGTCCGCAGTTTATCGCCCTTGCACATCAAAAATTTACCCTCTTTACACCTAAGGGATGAAATTCTGCACAATCCTCCCATAATTGATGTCCGAAGTGTGCAAGGTCTTAAAGTAACTTCCGATTTGCGGCCGCCTTCGCATACTGATACAAGCCACAAAAATGTAGCCGTTATATTCATGCATAGATTTAAGCAATGTCATAATGTAATGTAATAAAACATATCAGTAATGTAGGCCTAAACATTTATCATGTGTATCAATGGAAATAAATTTTAATAAAGCTTTTGTAATTAGAGTTTATTTTTGGACAAGGTATTTTGGGAGTCCTTACCCAAAGGGTGAAAACGGAACCCTATTGCTACGGAACACTAATAAGCCTTGCCTGTCCGTCCATCTATCAAGGTTCTATCTCTTGAACCGTAATAGAAAACATCTTTAAAATTGTACTTAATGTGTATTACTTTTAAAGTTTTTAAAACCGTACAAGATACCGATTCGGTTATTCTATCGATCATTCAAAGTAAACGAGTTATTTTTTTTTTATAATATAGGAGTAAAATTGAATGTAGTCTACCTGATTGTAAGTGGCAACTGCCGCCCAAGGATATTTGTAATCGACCGGAGATAAGACCAGGCCTTACGTGAAGTTAGCCACAAATACTTCGGAAAAGTATATCTTTCTTAACACACTCTTAATATGTAGCAGGCCACAGCAATGCATAATGCTGCCGTTATTAGCCAGAAATAAGTTTCAAATCGTAGAAACTAAAATCCAGTTATTAAAATTCATTTATTTACCGGCAGTAACACGTTATATTAATCTGTCCAATAACATCGTATATGAAAACGACTATCAACAAAACCTCACAAAAAATCAAAACAATATGGAAATAGCGGCTCGCATCACTCAACCAGTTGCGGCTGTTAGCTGCAAATCGACAAAAAACACTAAAGCGATCACTAAATCCTCTATCGCGACCAGCTTTAAACTGAATTTTTTCACTTTCCACGCCGAAAAAAAAGCAACAACAAATCCAATAACAGTTTTTTTAGACGCCGATCTCTAAATTTTGCGAACGGCCGCGTTGCAACGCCCGAAAAAAATATTCCATTCATCTATCCGTACGATGAAAAAAAAGCGCTAAAAATCTTCGCACTCTCACTTTTCGTGTCGCTCAAATAAAAAATTCCGAACCGTTTTTAATCTATTTCAGCGTGCGTTAAAAACTCTTTTTTTTTCAAGGTCGCCGATGCTCGCCCATAGTTTGTTTACTATTCCCGAATAGGACGTTCCATTGACATTTTTTTTGTGGTTAGAGAGCTACTGTTTGTACAAATAACAAATCCGATTTTATTTAGATAGCACTCCAGTGCATGTTTTCGAAATCCTTTTGTTCAAATACAATACGTTTGTTTTGATTTCTGTCATGTTTGTGTCAAGGCCACACCTTTGATGAGTTATCATTGACCATTACTGTCATGATAACACATAACAATGTGGCTGAAAGAAAATGTAAGAAAATCTACCTACTTTTAAGGTTAGAGTCCGTCTGTAAGCAATTATTGCTGTCTATGGACAACTGTTACTGACTTTTAAATTTATTTTTAACTGATATTCATAGACGCATTGCCTTTCCTCAGTTACTCTCTAAGTTTTTCTCTGGCATTTGTAAACAACCAGTTGGGGTTAGCCACTTATGCGTTGCTACTCCTGAGGACTAAGTTAGAACGCCTCGGATAAGTATGTCTGCCATACCTTACCCTTCAGACCAAAACACAGCAGATATTAGGTAGAAATAGATTTTGGTGTTGGTTCTGGAGTCGAACCACAAAGGCTACAGCTACTAATCACCATAACAGCGCTTGCTGTTTTGTAGAGTATGAATACAAGAGACTATTCTCTTATTTCTACAGGTGGTAGAACTAGTGTAGTTTGACCAGAGATGTACCACCGTCACAGCTATTTCTAGCACGAAGCAGTTCTTGTGTGCGGTGGAAGGGTGTGGTTGTAGGCTCACTTTTATATGAGGCGACCATCTCAGCCGCGGGAGCAGCAACGCATCTTGATCGACTTCAGATAGAACTCCTGTTCTAAATGAAGAAGCTTACAGTCCACTTACGGCCACTTACTATCAGGTGGACTGCATCGTTTACTACTTAAACCTGATAAAAAAAAAACATGGCGATAATGCCTATTTCCATTTTCACACTACAAGGAGTATTAACATGCAAAGTAGTACGTAGCACATTTAATAGCTGGGTATATTTTATATCCTATCAGGTTGATTGGTAGAACTCACTTTATTGTCCATAAACTTTCACTCATTTCAGGCCAAATAATGCTTTTCCTTATATTACTTTCCTAAATAGATTTGTGTTTATGAAAATAAGGTAAATCTAACGTACAAAAAGGTTCCAAGTAGCACAGCATGCAGCCTTGATGGTGAGTGGTCACGGTAGCTATTCGTACCAACACTTTATAGAACAGGGGTTAAGCCTGAAGTTGATCAAAGATGAGTTGCTACTCCTGAGGACTAAGATGGTCGCCACATTTGTAAGTCTGGTATCAACACCCATACCCTGGACTGAAATAAAGAACTCTTTGACAATAAAATAGTTTTTTATAAATCGAAAGTAGCAAATGAGGATGGATGATAAGTGGAAACTGTCACTCATGGACATCTGTAAGGATCAGAGTCTGACCTAGGCTTGCCCACAGATGCGTTGCCACGCCTTGCGGACTAAGTTGGAATTCCTCGGATAAGTTTGTTTTCCTCACCACATCCTAAAGCACACAGCAATGCTTAACACGGCTGTTATTAGGCAAAAATAGTAGTAACGGCACCACCGATACTACTGCTACTACTACTACTTCTGCAGTCGATTTACAAAGGGTTCTACCGCCTTCAGAAAGATGTAGAGGTACCTTCCAGTCACATCGACTCCACCTCTTTCAAATTAAGTTAATTGCGGTTAAATTAAGCCAATGACCATTTGAAGTTAACCAGGCTGTAATTCTTGATTCTGTATTTAAAATACACAAATGATTCCCCATGAACAAAATGTTCGCATAAAAGAAACTATGCTTAAATACGGTTAAATGCATAAACGCAGAGCCCAGCCTCCGGAATTATAAGATTTAGATACGCTAGCTTGGAGTCCGACAAAAGTCGCTATTTAATAAATAGAACTTGTCTAGTATTTTTAACGTTGTGCACTTACGGAAGTGCTCCCTTTAGTTCGGGTCAGCTAGATCTAAATTCTTTTTTACACTAGCTGAGTTTTACGGTTTTACTTACTAGTAGTATTTATTAAATTATAATAAAAAAGAAGGGTAAAGCGTGATAACCCACGTGGCCGAGGGTTACCATACCGAACTAACGCGCAGTGGGTCCCGGGTTCGATTCCCGGCCAGACAGGCATCTGAATGATGAGTTTA